>JAJPUD010010198.1:0-63460 GCA_023553655.1 Myrmecobius fasciatus | reverse complement strand
TGCCATTCTTTAAAGGATACCTATAGTAGGAATATAGTTCTCAAGAGTTTTCCTTTTTACCTTTTTATGTTTCTCTTGAGTTCTCTATTTGGAGGTCAAATTTTTTGTTCAGATCAGGTCTTTTCATTAGAAATAGGTGAAATTCTCCTGTATCATTGAATGACCATCTTCTTCCCTGGAAGATGATGCTCATTCTAGCTGGATAACTTATTCTTGGCTGTAATCCAAGTTCTTTTGCCTTTCGGAATATCTGGTTCCAGGCCCTTCGATCCTTCAATGTGGAAGCTGACAGATCCTGTGTAATTCTAATGACAGTTCCTCGGTATTTGAACTGTTTCTTTCTAGCTGTTTGCAATATCTTTTCCTTGGTGCGATAGTCCTGAAATTTGGCCACGATATTCCTTGGGGTTTTAATTTTTGGGTCTCTTTCTGGAGGTGATCGGTGAATTCTTTCAATGCCAATTTTGCCTTCTGATTCTAAAACATCAGGGCAATTCTCTTTCATGATTTCCTGGAAGATAGCATCCAGGTTCTTTTTTTCATCGTGGCTTTCAGGGAGTCCGATAATCCTTAAATTGTCTCTCCTGGATCTGTTTTCCAAGTCAGTTGTTTTTCCTAGGAGATATTTCATATTTTCTTCTATTTTTTCATTTTTTTGTTTTTGTTTAACTGATTCTTGAAGTCTTATTGTGTCATTTACTTCTATTTGTTCAATTTTAATTTTTAGAGTATTATTTCCTTCAGTTATCTTTTTTAGCTCCTTTTGTAGCTGGCCAATTGAATTTTTGGATTCAATGCATTCTTTTTCCATTTTGCCAGTTTTATTTTTCAGTGAATTGTTGTCTTTTTCCAATTCACCAATTTTGTTTTTCAGTTCACCATTTTTATTTTCCAGTGAATTGGTGATTTTTTCCAATTCACCAATTTTGTTTTTCAGTGAACTGTTTTCTTTTTCCAATTCACCAGTCCTATTTTCCAGTTTTTGATATTTCTGTTGCCCTGATCTCAATTTATTTCCCCATTCTTCTTCTAGCTCTCTTTTGAGATTCTTAATGCAATCATCCAGGTAAGCCTTCTGAAAGGGAGACCAACTTAAGTCTGCCTTTGTGGCTTCATCTGGGATTGTTTTCATAATGTCAGGATCTGGGGACTGTTCTATTTTTTCTCCGTAAAAGCTTTCTATGGTGAGAGCTCTCTTCTGCTTCTTGCTCATGATTTAAAGTTGGGATATTGGTCAAAAGCCGAGAAAACTGCAACAATTTATATTTGCCCTGGGGCAGTTTGCCGAGTTGACTTCCGGTCTGAGGCTGGTCGGGCTAGATTCGCACCAGGACCACGTTTTTAGCTGTTCACGATCCACCCCCTTCCAAAGGCAGATCTGCCAAAGCACCTGCCCGCAAGCAGAGCAAAGTGGCCCAGGCGTCTCCCAGGGGCTTCCTGGGTGCCCAAAATCTGCCCCTCTATTGCAGCCCTGACTTCCGCCCTGGCTGGAGTCCGATCGCGACCAGAGGCCGATTTCCCCTGAGGCTAACCTTCTCCGGAGTTCTTTCAAGGTAGATCTTTTATAGAAGTGCGTTGTAGTCCAAATGCTTGGAGAGGACCTCACTCAGAAACCAGTTTTAAGGCTTACTTTGTCTGGGTTTGAGGGAATGTCGGAGGGAGTTCACAGAGAAAGCTGTCCGCAGTTCACCATCTTGGCTCCGCCCTCTGTTTTGATCTTTCTGAGGGAACTCTCCATAGCACAGAAAGAAAAAAGACGGGTATGGTTTCTAAATAAATGGCCTTATGGTCTTGGTTCTTCTGGAACTCTTCTTTCCTCAGCACTTTCCCCATGAATAGAACAAATTTTGTAAATTTTAGGCTTTTTTAGATTTAAAATCTTCAAATATTGGTAATGGAAGAAACTTTAGGGCTCATTTAGCCAACCCCTTCCCCTTTTTTGATGTTTCATAGATAGATGGATGAATGGATGGATAGATGGATGGATAGATAGATATGAATGTATAGATAGATAAATAGATGATAGATGGATGAATAGATAGATATGGATAGATAGATATAGATATATATTCTTACACGTACACACACATACACCTCATCTGTAGATTTTCTGTTTGGCATTCAAAGTCCTTCATAACTTATGACATAACTTCATAGCTTCCTCTTCCTACCTTTCCAAGCTTCCCACAATTCACTCCCCATATCTCCCAATATACTCTGCAATTCAGTGACATTGAGAGTTTTGCATGAGGAATAAGGTCAATCTTCAAATTTGATTTCTTTTTCCACGTCTAGAATTCAGTTCCTTCTCATCTCCACTTCTTAGCTTCACTAGCTTCCTTTAAGTCCCAGTTAAAATCCTATCTTCTGAAATAAACTTCTCTCAATCTTTTTTAATGTTGGTCCCACCCTTCTACAATTATCTCCACTTTATCCTATGTATATGTTATTTGAACAAAACTGTTCTCATGTTATCCTCCCTTTTGGATCATTAACTCCTTGAGAACAGGGATAAGCTTAGAACTTAGCACATATTAAACATTTAATAAATGCTTGTTGACTCACTTATTTCAATTTATATCAAAATCTGAATAACAGACCTTTCCATGCCATGAGGTAACTGGGTAGTACAAGGCCTGGAATAATCAGGAAGACCTCAATTAAAATCCAGCCTCAAAAATTTACCAGTTGTATGTACTAGTTGTGTACTAGGTGTGGGCCAAGGCAATTGTAACCTGTCTGCCTCAGTATCCTGAACTACAAAATTAGAATATTAATAGCACCTACCTCTCAAAGTTGTTAGGAAAATTCAATGAGATCATGTTTTAAAAGTGCTTCAGACTAGGATGGTGCCTAGCATAAAGTTGGCACTTAATAAATGCTTATTACCTTGCTCCCATCCTCTCCATATCAAAGTTTGCTTGGAAGTTGATATGTTTGGAAACATTTTTTATCTAAGTTGGAGGCTATTGTTGAACTTTTCAAAAATGTTTCCTACTTTTTCATCCTCTGGCATTAGCACATAGAGTTCATTTTTTCTTCATGGTAGTCATTTCCCAAATGTTTATTACAAGCATTTTGATATAAACAATAGGATGTATTAACTCTTGTGACCTTTGTATATACAATAAACCAACTCCCTTATTTACCTCTCCATGAATCCTTTATGACTCATCCTTCCATTTAGCTGATACTTCCTGACTTCTGATTTCATTTTGTAGCAAAATAAAATAAAATAAAATAAAATGTTGATTTATATGTCTAAGCTTGTATATTAGCATGTCTATTTATAAGTCACTGGACCAAATTCATACTTTTGAGCACAAACAGGTAATTTAATGTTTATGAATGAGCTGAAACATTTTTATTCTTAGAACAGTAGGAACCATTTCTTTTATCCTGCACCATCACCACTGAAAGAAATTGGGCTGCAAGAATTGGTGGGGCTATTATGAATTTTTCTTTTATTCATGTGTTGTAATATTGAAAAAAAACATAATTCAGTGGCCAACATTCTGGAGATAAACCCTTTTATATTCCGTTAGTCTTGTCCTCAGAAAGGAGCTAGCTTGTTACCAAGAGTATGTATAAAATCTTTCCAATATGGGAGAAGCCTCCTAAGCTACCATGAAAGTTATATTTTTTTCTACTTTTAAATATATAAAAAAATAATTCAATGCTAAAATGCTATTATATTTCCAATTGGAATTTTTATTTTTGATTGCTTGATTAAGATTATCTCCTTGTCCCCTTATTCAAAAAGAAACAAAGGTTCATTAAATGATTTCTATGTGAAAGACAGTGATATAGTTGTTGGGAATATGGAGAGGAAGTCTAGAAGGAGCTTCATTTTGAATGTAACAGTAAATGAAGGAGATTGTGTCTTCCATGTTATCATCTCCAATTTGTTCTGCATATATTTTGCTTGTACATAATTGTTTTGTTTTGTCTCCCCCATTATATTGTGAGATCTTTAGTAGCAGAGGCTTCTAAAAATTATTTATTTTATTTTTAATTTATGAAATAAAACAAGCATTTCCATAACATAGTAGGATTTTTAAAAAGATTGCACACAAAACTGTGAATCTATTGTGTACAGTGTGCTATTCCTTTTAAATTTGAAGTAGTTATCATCTAAATTTCTTTTTGTATTCTCCCCCTTGCCATAGAGATGACTACCATTAGACACAAATATCTCCATATATATGTGTATATACATATATATATGCAAAATCATTCTATACATTCTTATTTTTATCAGTTATTTTTTCTTTTTAATTTTCTTTGTACTTCCAATACTTTTCACAGTACCTGGAACATAGTAAGCTCTTAAAAAATGTTTCTTGACTCCATAACCAATTATTTTATTCATATTCTTCTGGGATTCTTCTGACTGCTAAAGAATGGTTTGAGAGTGAGGTAGGCAAAAAGTTTCCTAATTTTTTTTTTGAAATTGTATAGTGTAATGGGCCATTTCCATATCAGAAATAATAAATCTAAATGTCTACTATAAGAAAAGCAAAAGTCATGATTCATTCCATTAAGAAAAAACTCCAGAGAGGCTCTGGAGCATCATTAAATATATTTCTGAGCCTACAGGCCTTCTATCTGAGCCCCTTGGAAAATGTCATTTATCCAAAAGTGAAAATTAACACATTAGTTGACCCACCTTACAGGTGTCTTCTCCCCATATTCTAATGAGTAGCTTCACTTTTTTCTAGAACTCCTCTTAGAAGAACTTCTTAGAACTCACCTCTAGTGAGAAGCATCAGATACTCCTCTTTCTAATTATAACTTTGGGCATTAGGATAGTCCAGAAATTTTAGAGTTTTTATAAAGATATTTGAGAGGATATGGGTCATAGATTGTAAAGCCAAATTGTAGTCAACAATTAACTTCAAATCCATGATAATAGAAAATCATTTATGAAACTGATGAGGCTCTAATCTACTTATTTGTTGTTTCATGAGACAAATTCCCTAAAATTTGAGGATAGCTATGTACTTCCTATATCAGCTCATGTAGTTTCTTGTGTCTTTAAATGATTTCACATATGACAAAAAAAAAAAGATTTGTGAAGTAAATTAATCCAAAATCTAAATTTTATAACCTGAAGAGATAAAAGGAAAGCACCCATGGATGCAAAAATATTTCTAACTCATATTTTAGTGATAAAGAACTGGAAACGAAGGAGTTTGTCTATCAATTAGAAAATGCTGAACAAATTATGGCATATAAATGTAATAGAATATTATTGTGATGTAAAACTAATAAAAGGAAATCTTGAAAGAGTCATATGAATTGATGCAAACTGAAGAAGTAAGCAGAAATATGAAGACAATTTATAAAATAACAACTATAATGATAAACAATCATGAGCAATGTAAGAACTCTGAAGAATGCATTGACCAAACATGATTCCCAAGGGTATATCAGCTACCTCCTGACAGAGGGGCAATGAACTTAAGATGCAGCATGGGAATATATTTTTGAACATGATATCATGAAAATATGACAAGCAACATTTTCTTATCTACAAATGTGTTACACAAGTTTTTTCTTTTAAATCACAAAGTGTAAAAGAGGAAGAAAAGCACATTAATGAGAAAACAAGATAAAATGAAAGGTGAGATTCCAAACCTTGAGTTTCCTACTTGTTAAATTTGAACTACATGTTTTTAAATATGTGAAACAACTTTGATTTCTTGGCATGAAGAACTCTCTCTGCCTCAGATAACAACCTTTGACTTAGGAGTTGAATCCTAGGGTTTTGTCTGAGATACTTAATAGTTAAGTGACTTTTCCTCATGATCAGCTTTTATGTATCAGAGGAATGATATGAATTCAAATCTTCTTTACTATAAGCTTAGACAGGATGCATTGCTTCCTTGTTTTGAGATGTCTATAACTGGTGCTTAATAAATATATGAATGATAGCATGAATGAGTGAATTATTACTATGTAAACTTGCTTGTGAGTTGCGGTTTGGGTATGGGAAGGATCATAGCACTGAGGCTTTAGATCAGGAAAATTCACCTAGTCCAATCTTCTTATTTTACAAATAAAGAAAAAAGGGGATTAAACAACTTTTCTAATATATGTAGATAGAAAAAAGCAGAGCTGTTATTAAAGTCCAATATCCTCTTCTGCCAAAACCAGTATGCTTTTCTCCCATCCATAATACTTCTCTCTGAGAGGGGACTTGTGAAACTCAGTGATGGGGTGTTTGCAAAAAAATAAATAAATAAAAATTCAGGAATGTCAAGGTTACTACTCCAGGCTAGTCAGTTCAGGCATCTTTCAATTAATCACACCAAAGCAGGAGTGGAGAAGTCTTCAACCTCTGCAGCCTATTACTATAGTTCTCTATGGACTCCACTGGTAAAGTCACCTTCCTACACAATAACTCCTGATCTCCTGATGTGATGGAACACCAGGAAGCTCAACCCTTGCACTCACAACTCCATTGCTTGAACTTTAATGCTTTTGAACACCAGAACCAAACTAACATAATGACTTGGGCTGGCCTGCTTTCTCTCCTCGAGGCAGTCAAGTCAGCATTTCTAAAGCACCCCCTATATACAGTGCATTATATCAAGCACTAGGATGTGTGTATGTTGCTAGGGAGGAGGGTAGGGCAGAAGAAAGAGTGGATGTGGTCCCTGCCCAAACAAAACAATTCCCTTGAAGTGCCCCAGAATGCCTGCTGTACTTGAAATCCATCTCTGAATCTCCCCCGACCCTCCCTTTGCAAACTGTGCTGACCCCAACCTTCTGATCCCTAGTTAGTGGAGCCAGAGAACCAGCTACTACAGGGACTGGATGTGTTTCCTAAAGCAACTGCAAAAGCAAGGACCAGACAGAGGTGTATGTGTTCAAGAGCTTTCCCAGCATTTCTTCAGCCCACCACCATGTTTTGGTATTTAGGTTTCTTCACCACTGAGGCTAAGGTAGGGGTGAGAAGAAAGAGTGAGAAAAGGGAAGGGATAAAATAAGGACTGGATTATGAATGGCAAACTCAAAAAACTTGTGTCCACTTAAATAATCTGAAGGAAAATGAATGCACAGAAAATATCATTTTCCTTTCTCTGAGAGTCAGGAGATTTGAATTAATGTTCCTGACTCTACCACTAACTATGTGACCTTGGACAAGACACTCGTTAATTTTTTTTTTATCTGAATTTAACAAACATCAAATTGAATGAGCATTTCCATATATGTTGTAGAACAGGAGAGAATTTTCCCTGAAACTGAATTTCTGTTATATAAAGCTTGCTTTTCTTTTTAAGTATCTAATAAATTTAACATGTAACTTTCCAAGATATCTTTCTTGTGATTCCTTCCTTCTAATCTTTCTTCTGTTATCTTGTGTGCGTGTGTGTGTGTGTGTGTGTGTGTGTGTATGTGTGTTATGGAGAGGGTAGAATTTTATCTCTATATTCTCTTCTCCCTAGCATCTTCCTTCCCCCAACTATAAACTGATAGTAATGATAATAATAAAATTGATAATGATTGATAATGATGATAATAATAATAATAAAAACACCCAAAGCACAAAATTACAGTGAAGTAAAACAAATTCCCACACTAGCAATTACACAAATGCATGTTTTATTCTATATCTTGATTCTTTCATCTCTGTTCAAAGGTGGATAACATCTTTTATTGTGAATACTCTGGAATCATGTGGGCTCATTTTTTTTTTAAATCAAAAGTTTCCTCTTTCAAAATTGTTTATATTTACAACACTGCTGCATAAATTATTCTTCTGGTTCTTCTCTTGTATCAGTATATATAAATCTTTCCACATCTGTCTGAAAGCATCTCTTTATTTCTTATGGCATGATAAAACTCCATTACATTAATTTATCTCATTTATATATATATATATATATATATATGTATATGTATATATATGTATACATATACACATATATATATATATATATATGTAGGAAGCAGCAATAGAGAGGGGAATGCCAAACACATGATGCATATTAGGGACTTCATATGTTTCGAGACTGCTATATTTTCTATGAAGATCTGGACTTGTCTATTATTATCAGTAATAATTATCTTTTTTAACTATTATTCTGGGGGGAAAATTGTTCTGATAACTCATCATGGAAGGGAATTGACCTGTGTTCTTAAGTTTATGTTAGCTCTAGAAGAATCTATCAAGTTGGAAAAGCTTCAAATGTGACTTGGCAACAAGCTATGATTGCTGTCCAAGGACCATCCTTGTTGAATCTGGAGAGATTTAATATGAGGACCTTACCCAATAGGTGATGAAATCCTTGACCATGGTATCTCATTTGACCTCTATCCTAACTGTACAAAGGGCTTGTATATAAACAATGAAACAAATGGTCTTCTCTTAAGAGAAATTTTTTTGTGTTATAGATGGATATAAACACACGTGTATACATACATATGTGTATATGTATATATGTATATAATTACCTATGTGTGTATATGTCACAATAAATATACCATACATGGATACATAATATGTGTATATATATGTGTGTATTCATACACACACACACACACACACACACACACACACATATATATATATATATATATATATATATATATATATATATATATATATATAATTTCCTCAGTTCTCTGGCAAGGATTCATCTCTTCCAGGTTTTTCCTGTTCAAGCCATCAACTATTTTTAAAAAATGAGAAATGGATATTTAAGATGTGGTCTTCCCCTTCTTCCTTTATTACCCCTTTGGCTCACCAATACTTTTTCTCCTATGACTCCCAAGTAACCCTTGCCTCACTTCTCAGTCTCACATGCTTCCAATGGGTTTTTCTTTGTGTTGCCCAGGCTGTTTGCAACCAGGGACAATGTCTTACTTGCACTTGATTTTTGTTAATCAGGCAGCTGCACAGTCCTTTCTTAGGGAATACCACAGAGCATCTCCAATTCAATAGCATTTCTGTGGCTGAGGGGTTTTATGTAATTACAAAAGTACTGTAGTTGATTTGAATGTTATATCCCTGTTGTGGAATTATGTTTGGACTTTCTCTGAAAGGCCAGGAAGGGATTGTGTTTGCTTTGTTTGATCATTTCTTATCATAGAAATTTGTTTGAGTTAAACCCCAATGACACAAGCATTCAAACACCACCTTCAGATGTAATATTGATGTTGGAAACAACAGTACATGGCTGCCAAGCTTTGCTGTTGCCTGCACAAGATATTCTATTCTCAACAAATTACTAGCTTTTCTACCTATTTATATACTAGTCTTCTCAGGACATTGCCTCATTCTTAATATGCCAGTCAGCTTCATCCTTAGTCTTTCCTCTTGAAACCCAAGTATATGTATGTTAGATTGGGGAGTAGGAAAAGGAGGAGAGAAAGTGGTAGTGAGAGTAAAGCATTTGTAAAATCAGAGTTTTTTAAAAAATCTAGATCAACTTTTATCCTTAGGCAAATTATGCACTGAGTTAAATTAAAACACTATATGTACTTGTAGATTGAAGACTCAGAGGTGGAGAATGGGTCAGAGACACTGAGATCAAAGTTTCCATTCTTTGAACAAAATCCCTTTGAAAAACCCCCATGTCACCTATTCTGCTTGTTAATGTTTTGACTGGGAGTGTCTAGAAGTGTCATCAGCTGCAGAATATTTTTAATACCATATTTTATTTTATTTTTATGCAGTGAGTTCTCATGGCAAAGAAATGGATCCTTTGCCAGCTCTGTTATACGTCTCTTAAGGGAATATTTTTGTTAATTGCAAATATTTGATTGACAAACATGGGATGCAATTAGTAGGCAGGCACAGTAGGAATGTGCAGTGAACTGGATCTCTGAACCAACAGATCTCAACTCTCTCAGCTTGATCTGAAATAGACTAGAGCATTTAAACCATATGTTTGCCTCAAACTTTTTTTTCTTTACAGTGAAAATTCCTTATTTCCCCAAACTAGTTTCTTTTCCCTTGGCTTCACTAAAGGAGTCAATTCCTTATGAGCAAGTCAAATAAAGAAAGAACATTCTTCCTGGGCTTCAGGCCTATGTTGCTGTGTTGCTATTTGACCATGGCAATAAAAATTAATGTGTCCAAGATCACAAATGCCGACTGTGCCTTTCTAAAGCCCTGGGTGAAAAATAATCTAACCTGTTTTTGAATTCAGACATTTTGAGTTTAATCACCTTCTTAAAACTACCTGGCACTGTCTGATTACCTTTTTAAAGTACATCTGGGCTCACTCAGACATGGAACACTACAGATCCTTTGTTTGATCTCAACTCAGTCCAAGAAATACATTTTGATTTCTCTGATACATCAGCACTATGTAGGATTGCTCTGTTATTTCAAATCTCAGTTGTATTTATGACAATTAATTCCTATCAGGGTTTCTGCACTTTTTTTCTCCCTCTAGGAATTAATTAAAACATACTAATTGCTCAGAATTTATGGGGTTAACCGTTAAAATATCTCAAAACCCAAAGTACTTTTTTTTGGCAGTAGATCACAAGCAAATGTTAGCTACTCGTTCTATATGTTGCCAAAAGAGAATCCTGAAGTCAAAATTCTAAGTAATCAAAATGGCCTACAGAATACCATGTAATCAGTTTGTCTGATTTTTTTTTTTACTCAAAATTTTTAAGGTGAATATTTAGATACAGTTTGGATCATATGGCCTCTGAGAACCATTCTAACACTGAGATTCTACGGTTCTGTAATTCTGTAAACTCAGGTTATTTTTGTGTTATCTTGACTCAGACTTTGGTGAGAATTAGAAATGGGAATTAATTTGCAAAATATTTTTCTCCTTCCCAATGCATTTTTGAATGGATACTAATATGGGGGACAGGGCAAGAGGGAAGAGATCTCTCAGGAATTGAGCTCCAGAGGGAGCACACTGCAGAACTGTGCATATATAGTATGTTCATGAAAAGTACAGCCAGACCTCTGATAAAGATGGGGAAACTGAAATCCAGGGAGATTTTAAAATTAGTTCAAGGACAAACTGAAAGTGCTTGGCGATATGGAAATATAGGGCAGGAATCCTGACACGCAGCCCATGAAACTAGAATGCTTGTCAAGTCTGTCAATTATAATGTCTCATGTCCCAAATAAAGATTTAAATGTGAAGATTATAGTAACCAAGGGCTGGAAGGGAACCCAAGAATGCATCCCTTCTATCTTTCCTGCCTCTACAAAAGTCTGTGGTTACTCTTAAAGGAATGGTCCTCCTTATACATGCAAATTACTACCAACCTCCTTGCCTGTGGCCTAAATAGGATCTAGCAAGAATCAAGATTGATGAAAGATAATCTCATCCCTTATTGTTCTTTGATAAATCTCCTCTTCCTTTTTCTTCTATGGACTTTTGTACATAGCACATTCTGATCTTGTTTTGAGATATATTATGGAGGAACATAAGAAGAGAATAGAAAAAATTTTAGGGACTTGAGTAGAAAAGAAAAAAATGTGCCAAATGTGTCAGGTGGAATTTTTGTGAAGCTGACAGTTTAAATCAAATTTTACTTTTAGAGTCTTCAAAGGAAATAATATTATATCCCATAGTAGTTGCAGGAGGGAGCTAAGTGATGTAGTAGATAGAGTTCTGGACCTAAAAGACTCAAAATCAGATCCTGCCTCAGACACTTCCTAGCTATGTGATGCTGGACAAGTCACTTAATCTGTGTCTTCTTCAGTTTTCCTATCTGTAAAATGGGGGTAATAATAGCAAACTTCCCAGCTATGCTATGAGGTTAAAATGAGATATTTGTGAAGTTCTTTCTATATAAAGTGCTGTTACTATTACTAGTTCATCTTAGCATCTTAGTTGATAACATCTTTTATGATATTTTTAGGGATAGGACACAGAGTTATGTATTAGAAAATAGTATAATTTGATACATGTGAAATACTTTGAATGGAAGGGAACCCAAAGGATTGTCTTTAATGGTACATTGCCACTTTGGAAGAAAATCTCTGTAGAATGTTCAAGAGAAAGAGATTCTTACTTATTTTTGACAATGATTTGGATAAAGACTTGTATGATATGCTTCTCAAATTTTCAGATGATATAAAACTAGGAAGTTTATCTAACATAGGATAAGAGCTGTTTCTTTCTAGTACAGTAAATTTATTCCATGTCAATCAATCATTCCATCCACAAATAATCCTTTATCATTTACTATATGCTAAGGACTCTGATAGGTTCAGAAATATTCTGGTGCTTTTAGAGTATACTTCTATTGGAGAAAATATCTATACATGGAAGTCAGTGAACCTGGGTGACTGGAAAAATGATGGCAACCTTGAAAAATCTAGGGAAGTCTGAAAGATACCTGTTTTGACAAAATATAAAGGGTTTGGTTGAGTCATATTGAGTTGGAGGTCCCTATTAGATATCCAGTTGGAAATATCCACTGTGGTAGACAATGATATGGGCAGAATTGAATCTAGGGAATTTAGAACTGTATATCTAGTTTTGGGAGTTATCTACAGAAGAATAATTGAAAGATCTCAAACTGATGTCATGTAAAGAAAAGATATAGAGAATAAAAGGGAAGAGAGTTCAGATTAAAATAAGAGAAATGGAGATAGGAGGAGAATTAAAAGAAAGAAAAGGATCTCTCTCTCTCTCTCTCTCTCTCTCTCTCTCTCACACACACACACACACACACACACACACACACACACACACATACACACACACATAAACCAGAGAGAAGACACTATTCTTGAAAAGGGTTCTTAAACTTGGGGCAATAGACTTTAAGGAGTCCATGGATAGATTCAGGGTGTTCTTGAACTTAGATGTGGAAAAAAATCTTTATTTCATAATAACATGTTCCCTTTGTAATTTTGTATCTTTCATTTTATTCATTTAAAAATAGTTTGAAAAATAGTCAGTTGTCTTTGTCAAATTGTCAAAGGGGTCCATAACACCAAAAAAGCTGTAAGAATCCTTGATCCAGGAGAAAAATATAGTCAAAAAGGCTGCAGGAAGTTCATGAAGAACAAGAACTGAGAAAAGACATTTGGATTTGACAATTAAAAGATCATTGGGAACTTTAGAGAAAGCACTTTAATGTGAGTGATGAGTTTGGAAACTACATCGTAAAGAGCTGAAAAGTGAGTGAATGAGCAAAGAGGATTAATTGATGTACTAGGGATGAGTAGCCTAGGGGAGAGAAAACCCAGGGGGTATATGATAGCTGTTTTCAATTATTTGTAGGGCTGTCTTGTGGAAAAGGGATTAGTCTTGTTCTGTTTAGCCATTGAGGGCAGAAAAAGAAAAAAAAAAAAAAAAACAATGGGTGGAAGTTACAAAAAGGCCAATTTTGGCTTGATTTAAAGAAAAACTTGCTAAGAGTTAAAGCATTCCAAAAGAAAGTTTGCTGCCTAGACGGATGAGTCTTCCCCTTCTGGTAATAACCTTTATTTTGCAGGCCTTCACTCTTTTAGCTCTATAATTAATGACCTATAATTGTTGACTCTCTCTCATGGCCCACAAAAACTGGCCAACTATGAACTTCAAAACCAACAAATGCTTCCTTGACCACCACTCTTTTGTAAATGAATGAATTATAAAATAAAATAAATATTTTATGTTGCAAACATTTAACACAGTATTATTTTGCCATATAGAGCTTAATAAATACTCTTCCTCTCATTTATTGATTTTTCTTTTTTCATTTGTTCAAGCAAACATTGGGTAGTTATTTGTTGGGTATGATATTGGACTAGAGATCCATTAGAGTCACAGAACCTGTGAAGAGATGTAAGTGTAGATCTGGAAGGGATTTTTTTTTCCTTAGGGATCATCTGCTTTAACTGTCGGACTTGCAGATGAGGAGATCAGGGTCAAGTAAAATTAAGTAATTTTCCTAATACAAGTAGTGATCTGGAATTTGAATCAATTTTGAACTGCAAATTCATTATTCTCTTTACTCTACTACAACTGCCTTCAAACTATGAAATTCTAGGTGATTCACCACCCTTGGATTGTGTTTATATGTAAAAAAATATATTTCTATGTATGCAGAAGTGTTCCCAGACAGTTTATTTTCAGGAATCCTATCCTTTCCACAAGCACCTCCTGTTACTGCATGTCTGTTGCTGCTGCTGTTGTTATTGCTGTTCATTCTTTGTCCTTGAAAAAAACCAATGACATCAGGAGGATGATGACTTGCAAGTGAGTTGGATTTAAGTGAGTCAGTTCTGTATCATGCTATGTCATCAGCCTCACTCTTTCCTCCAAAATCCTTAAGAGTACAATGGAAAGACATAGTCAGAATGATTGGAGTTAGCCCTGGTTGTAATGAGAGATCCTGGCCTTTTAAGCTAAGGTCTTTCCCAAGTATCAGTTTGTCTGAGACAATATCTATTCAGTGATTACTGACAAAGTAAGAATTGAGGAAAAAAAAAATTACTTACTTTGACTTTCCAAAAGAATTGCATATTTGTTGCTATGTTATAGTTAAAAGATCACTGAATTTGAAATCAAAAGGTTTGAACTTATTTGTTAACAGTATGATCTTAGATAGATACTTAATTTTAATTTGATCCTCAATTTCCTTATCTGGAAAATGGTTAAAAAATTTGCAAATTTTACAAAATTTTCTTTTGGGTTGAATAAAATAAGGCATATAGGCAGTCTGCATAAATCAAAAAGCACATGTCTATGTGTATGTGAATATATGCATATATATCATAATAGTATTTTGTTAATACTTATTCTAATAGATGTCTTAGTCTTTTCATGGGCTTGTACTCTATCAATCACTTTGGTATCACTGATATGTATTATGGTTTGTTACATGTCAGGTATTATATTAGCTAAGTTAGCTAAGTATTAGGAATACACAAATTGATAATGTGCAATTCTCACTGTGCTAACAGCATAACAGAGTAAAAGATAAGTACACAAACAACTCAGATACAAAGGAATACACACTCATGGAAGGCTTCATAGAAAAAGATCATTTGCACTAGATTTTTGAGGAAAGGATTTCAATAGACATATGCTTAGACAGAGACCATTTCCTTTTTTCTTTTTATATACAATACTCAATTTGAATGCTACATGATTTGACCTCTTTGATCAATGCTGATCTCAGGACTACCATAACAGCCCTTGGAACTCTAAGGCTGGAATCCTACTTATTGATCAGCCTGCAATTCATATATGACACCAAATTTGGCCCAACTTCCATATTACATAAACACCCTGAGGGTAGGGATTCTGCCATAGAATTGCAGATCTATCAATAGAAGGGACTTCCTATTTAGTCCAACTTGGTTGCATTTCACATATGTAGGAACCAAAGTCAGGTTAAATCATTTACTCAAAGTCACATAAAGAAGAGGGGTCAAAACCAGGATTTGGACCAAGATCCTCATTTCAGAATCGGTATTATTTCTCTACTACAATATATTTTTTTCCTATGTGTGTCCCCAGACCTTTACACATAAATGTTTGTTGAATTTAATGGAATTGTTATCTTAACTGTAACTCCATGACAATTGACAGTTAGGAAGCTAGGCATAGATCTATGTCTTTCACAAAAATAAAATCAAATATGTATTTGCTACCTGATTTAGACTAAGCTATATTTATCTTGTGGAGAATGTCACCTAATTAGCAAATTGTATAATAGATTCATCAAATTCTCTTCTAGTCTAATTTTTTTTCCTTTTCTTAGATAACAACAAACTCCATTAGATCTCAAATAGGACTCTGCTATTCATCCTTCTGGTGTACTTATCAGATACAATTAGATATAATGGTTATGTGTTGATACCCTGTCTAGATACTAGATATAATTTTATGAGAGCTGGGGCCACATTTTGTCTAAAACTGTCTTCCTCAATACCTGAGGCAGTCTCCTAGAAACACTGAGCACTTAATATCTACTTATTGGATGCATTCAGTAATAAGTAGATACCAATCCTAAAAGAAGGCTCAGTGGGAACTTAAGAGCTACATGTTCCTATATGTATGTAGGAACTGGCACCAATTACTTGGTTGTCATGTGACTATAGCTTTATCTCCAATGAAAAAGCCTTTCCAAATATATCTATATCTCTTTATGTATCTATAGATATTCATGGGGAGAGAGAGACAGACAGAAAGACAAACAGAGAGAATTTTGGAGGTATCCTTTAAAATTAAAGGTGGTATATCAGGAAAAGTATGCTATGGCTTCAAACATTTCTGTAGACAAAGAGGAGCTACACATATCAACTCAGATGCAATGTATTAAAGAACAATTTGAACCACTGCATTAAAGAAAAAGCTCTTTATTCAAACATCTGATGCAATTAATCAGTTTGTTTTAATTCATTGGAAACCACTAGGTAGTTTAATAGGCTATTGTATATCGAATAAAACAATGAAAAACTTTTAAAAATCAGGGCAGTAAGTGGACAGGATGTTTATCACCAATCTGAAAGCATATAGATTTATAGATTTGTGTTAAAAAAAGATAAGGACATTTCATGTATTTTTTGAAAAAATTTCTCATAAAAATGTGTTTAAAGGAATCTTATAAATAAAGAGAATGGCAAAAAAGGATAAAAACAAAGCTAAGAATGGAAGTCAGATGATGACCAGAACAAAATTTTATATTTATTTCATGTCTTCAGGTTTTATGTTTCACCAGTGGGCTTTTCTGAAAAGAATAGAAAGTAATTTCTCTAATTCTGCCAGTGAGTTCATAGTTGTTGATGTACAAGTACAGCTTATTCCTTTCAAATTAACAGTTAAGATAGTGACAGCAGAAATAATTTTGGGTCTTGTATAACTCCATTGTTTGAGCTATACAGGGCCAAGGAACAAAGAAATTGAAGAGGACTGGTTAAAGGCAGTACCCACCTCCCAAACAATACTATAGATTATTAGCAAAAGAATCTCTCACCTCTGGGGACTGCCACAATACTATCTGCCCTCCCACTTCCAAATTTCTGGTTTCTTCTAGTGCTCATTCTATAAAATAATCTCCTGAGGAATACACATGGCTGATTAGTTCCTTTTTGGAGCTGACGGGTGCCTAACCCTACCTCTTCCTAGGGTGTGAGCTCATATATTTGGTCCAGAGATTTCAGGTAAAGTCTATTTCTTGGACTGAGTTGTCTTATCTATTTCCCTCAGATAGAATGACTTATTTGTGAATCCAATGAGTAAATCCATTTATCTGTAAATATTGTCAAGGTAGAAAAATCACTATTTTTATCTATGGCCCTCCTCAGATCTCATACTGGAAAGAAGTGCTGTATAGTAGAAAGAAATGGCTACAAAAAGAGAGTCCATTGTGTAAAAATGTTGAGCTGTCTGCCATTGGCCTAGTCATTTATCTTCTCTGGGTGTTGGTTTCCTCATTTATAAAATAATAATCTTAATCTCTAAGTTTCTTCCAGTTCTGACATTATGTGGGTCTGTGGTTCCATTACTTTTTATTATGCTATTAAAACTGGTAGTCAAAGATGAAGTTGGTACTACATGGTACTCCATGAGACCCTAGATGGGGGTCAATGTGAACTGATGTAGTTGAAAATATTCCTAGAAGATTTGTGACTGAAGCTCAATGTTGAATGAATGGGAAAAGTATAGGCGGTGACAACTATTGAAAATGTCTTCTGAATCCCCTAGACATCTTAATCTATATATGAATAATTACTTCTATCCCTAAATTTAATATCATAAAACTATATGGTGACTTGCGGTTTCATCCTTGTCTTCAACATGGAAAAATTCAGAGCATCTTAAAACTAAGAGAAAGTTGTGTGGCTGACTTTAGATACATGGTAACTATATTTGGATTGTTAAAATTATATCTTTCTTTATATTGTATCAGTAAATTTGGGCACCATGTTTTAAGAAGTTTTTTGATAAGTTGAAGAGCATCCAAAGGAGGATAACCAAGATCCTCAACAAAAGTTTGAAGTCTATGTCAAATGAGGATTGTTTGGATGAACTAAGTATATTTAACCTAGAAAAGAAAAGCTAGGAGGTCATGATAAGTATCTTCAAGAATTTAACAGATTGTCATATAGAGAAGGGATTAAATTTGTTTGATTTTTCCTGAGAATATGCAACAAGAATTAATGGACAGAAAAACTAGACAAGGGAAAATTTAGATTTGACATAAGGGAAAACATCCTAAAAATTAGAATTGCTTAAGCTAAAATGGTGGTGGTCCTTCTCTTAGAAGGTCTTTAAATAGGTGTTGGAGAACCATTTATCAAGTATGCTCTTGTAAATATTTCTTTAATGTATCAGTTGGAGTATATGGAGACTGATGAGCCTTTCAGCTCTCTACCACTGTAATTTTCTAATTCTATGAAGGTTCATGGTCTAACCCTGTGATATGTGACGTAAAAAAATCTTACCTGGATGAAAATTTTCTTGTAACAGTCCTAATAATGCCTTTTTGCATGCTATCTATAGCCTGGGGAGATGAGCATAGTTGTATCTGGGAAGTTCAAGGGAAGTCAGAGCAAGTCAAATTAATAAGCATTTATTAAACACATTATATGACAGCCATGGTACTGAACACTAAAGATATGAAGAAAGAAAATAAAAGAGAAAAAAAAAACCACTTCTCAAGGAATTCACAATGTAATGTAGGAGATGACACACAAATAGCTATGTACAAATCAAATATATACAGGATAAATTGGAGATAATCTCAGTGAAAAAGCACTATTATTAAGGATTATGGGGGAAAGCATCTTGTAGACTTTGCCAAGTCATAAAGGAACACAGGGAAGATAGTAGCTTAAACAAGATTTTAGCAGCCAGCCACCTTATCTGATTGGAGATATTTCTTCAATCCAGTTGGAAAAAAATGGAATAAGTAATGCCATATAGATTTTGAAAGAACCTATTGATAGTTTTAAGAGACTTGTGTCTTCCAATTTGTTTAGTAAAGCTTTATTTGTTCTTGACACTGCATACCAGAAGTTCTGCATTGATTAGTTTACCTCTTTTGATTGGTTAATTCCATCACCCAACCAATTTTGACAAGATGGGCAGGATGTAGTAAAAAACATCTCTAATCTAGAAATCAGGAAATGTGATCAAGTCCAGATTCTAACTTTAATTAAATTATTTATTCTTTCTGTGACTTGCCAGAAAATAGAGGTGATCATTAACATTTGATTTATCCCACAGCACAGTGTGAGGAGAAAAGTATTGAATGGAGGTGAAACTGTAAAGTAATATATAAATGGAAGGTTTTTATGGCAAAGACTAGTTGAAGAATGAAATCTTTCTTCTCAACTCTTTGTTATAGCATCAAGTACACAGATGCACAGTTCTACTAGTTTTTGTAAAGGGGTATTAACATATTCAAGACATATGGATATCTGTTTTTCTTATTTTCAAGGCATAATATGGCATTGTGCTAGTTTTTTTTTTAATTTAAATTCACAACACAATTTCAGAAGATGTTTTGCAGTTTGTATAGTTCTTACATAGACATTCTTGCATTTGAAATCCTGTACTCCATTGAAAGTAATTCTGCTTTATATTAACTTGAAAGCATTGATCTTGTTCTAGTTTGCTATATAAAGAGTGATGATTCTTTAATAACATAACTTTTTTGGAAAATAATTTTGTTAGCTGAAGTAAGGACATCTTTGCAAAATGGTGGTCATATCATCTATACTGAGATGACTAGGTAGTTAGAGGAATTGGTATCATTAAACTTTCAGCTTTCCAACTCACTGTGACTTCTGCATTTGTCCTTATGAAAATACCATGAAACTCTGGACATATAAATTTACAATTTCCTTCTTCTTAGAGTTGGCTATACAATACAATTACCATAAGAAGATTGCTTTAAACATGTAATTATAAATATGGCATGATTCTATAAATTATCTGTAATTTATTTATAAATCTGCTGTGAGGACTAATGTTTAACACATGCACATATTTTTTATATTCTCTTTCCTTTCAGTTCTGTCATATCATTAGATAAATATACTTAATGAGGGTTTATTATAGAAATAAAATAATCTAAACAGTATTGTATGGTCTACTGTATTATGGAAGTTATTTTAAAAGCCTATTAAAGTCCTTGCTTGGGCATGTCCAAGTTGGCTTAAGTAAAGAATGGTACCCTAGAAAAAAATCTTATTTAGTGTTCAAGTAGAATTTAAGTATTCTTTTTTTTCCTAATCCAAATCAGATCTTTGAGTTAACAGTCCCCATTTTCAGATCAGAGAGGTTTACAAAGAAACAGATATTTGTTCTCAATTGTTTCATCTGCCACAAAAAGGGTGGAAATCCTACAGAGAAAGCCCTCTATTTGACTGTATCAACACTATATGTGTGTGTGTGTTTAAAGAATTTGTCATGTATTTGCCATTGACTTTGACTGGTTCTGTGTGAAACAAGCAAATTGGACATTACGTTGGAATAAGGAGGGTTTGTCTTAACAAAGTTTGAGTGGCAGGACCTATGAGCTTTAATCCTACCACAATGAAGCTCAGCTATTTAAATGAAGCACGGAGAATTGGATCAACTAAATTTTGTCAGCCACAAAGCTGTGCTTATATGCAGAACAGATTTGACAGAATTCAATGTCCCTTTTCTCCCCACCCCCATGGAAAAAAGTAATAAAATGGAAGAATTTAATGAATACAATTAAAATATCAGTGGGGAAGGGAAAGGGAGACTACATAAACTAAATAATTTAACTTGATTTTATAAAGAGTTATTCAATGGGCTGGTAGGTATACACAGTCCTTGAGATCAATTATGAATGTTAGTGGGTCTCCAAATTGTAAGTAAAACTGAGTCAGGGTGGAGATTTAGAATGGCATAGTTGTGGCAAGGCTGGTCTTGACGTCAAGAAGAGCTAAGCTCATATAGAAGAGTTAAGCTGTATACCATACACATACTAGCTGTATATCATAGGCTAGACTAGTCTCTTACCTTTTCAGTGCCCTGAACAGTATAAATTAAAAAGCTTCCAAAGGCAGGATTTCCTTGCCCTAGTGGTCTCAAAGCTTTTTAATCACCCATTGATATTCGTAATAAAACATATCTATATCTATATATTCATGTACTCATGTACTCCATATGTATGCCTATATATAATTTGCTTATTTATAAATTTTATTCAACCAATACTGTGCTAGTAATTGTGGACATTATATAATTTATGGAAAAATATAAATTAAAAATAATGAGATGAAAATGATACATAATTCTAAAACCAATAAATAGGTAGACATCGGAGATTGTTTAATAGGGCAATGTATGATCAGACATGTACTTTAGGAAAATAATTTTAGAAAATGTGGGGAGAATGGGTGGAAAGGTACAGTGTGGTTGAATCTAAAATCCCAGCCTCAAATAGTTAATAGCTATGTTATCCTGGCAAGTCATTTAACCTCTACTTCCATTTCCTTATTTTTAAAATGGAAATATAATAACACTTGTCACCTAAGTTTATTTTGAAGATAAAATGAAATGTTGTTTTTAAAGTACTACATAAACATTAGTTATTTTTGCCTGGAGAGAGAAAGAGAAAGAGAGACAAAGAGAGAAATTATATTTATATATTTCTTGTATGTATCTAGTTATTTACATGTTATTTCTCATCTTAGAATTTTAGTTCTTTGAAGCAGAGAGTACTTTTTCTTTTCTTTGGAACCGCAGAACTTATCATTGTGACTGGCACATAATAAAGGTTTGGTAAATGCTAGTTGACTAGCTCACTATTTAATCGATGCTTGTTAAGTGACTGCAGCAGAGAGATCAATTCCAAGATGAGAGGTGATTGAGGGCTTGAACTGTGGTAGTGACTGTGTAGAGAGTAAGGGACAAGAAGTGTTATGGAGGTAGAAATGACATGATTTTGCCAGTGACTCAATGAGTGGGGCAAGGGAAGAAGAGTATATGATGATCCCAAAGTTAGGAGCCTGGAAATCTAAAAAGACAGAAAGATAGAGGTTCAAAAAAAAGATGGGTTTGGGATAAAAGAAAATATTTTGAGATTAGAATAAAAATCACTCCTCATCCATGCCTTCTCATCCTACAAAACACATTCTTTTCCACATAAATATGAAAGGGGAATAGAATAGGACTTGTTTTAAAATTGTTTATCTAAAGCATTCTTTTTTTTTAAACTTTGACTTCCAAATTATTTCCCTTCTTCTAGTCCCTTCTCCATCCATTGAGAAGGTGAGTAATATGATCTCAATTATAGATGTGTAATTGGAATTGTCTCAGATTATTATGTTGTTCAGAGTAACTAACTCTTCCACAGTTAATTATCATTACAATATTGCTGCTATCACCTATAATGATCTCCTGGCTCAGTTCACTTTATTCTGCATCAGTTTATATAAGTCTTTTTGGATTTTTCTGAAATCATTCCTCTCATCATTTCTAATAGCACAATGGTGATTCCCCCATCATAGTCAAATACTATAATTCAGTCATTATCCAATTGATGGATATTCCTTTAGTTTCCAATTTTTTTTGCCATCACAAAATGTTTTTCTATACACAAAGGTCTTTTTTCTTTCTGTTTTTTTTTCTTTTCTCTTTGGGACATAGACTCCTAAGCTGTCCTAAAGTATGAAGCACAGAGTCCAAATTCCAAGGGATGCTCCCTGGTGACCCAAAATTACCTGAAGAGACAAAGAATGGGCAGTTTTTGGGGAAAATCTACTGGTATAGATAGAAGAAATAAGTTATGACTGCCATGATGGGTCAACGTTAGATTACAAAGGGGGGAAGCCTACAACTTTGCATTGTGAAAGGAGAGAAAAGAATGAGAAATATTGGGGGATAACAATGAGCATGATTGTTTTGTAGAAGAATCCCACAATTTGCTATTTCAATGGGAGCTTAATACAATACCTGATATGTGCTTAATTAATAATTGCTGCTGATTGACTGACTGACTGAAGGGAAGGTGGGAAGTCATCCATCTTTGTGTCTTTGATTGGTTGACCACACACCCTTAGTCCCACACAGAATCTCAGTTCCCACTTTGGAGATGCTACTTATACTAGTGGAATTAATCTGATCTCTCTCCCCTAGAAAGGGTGGTAACAAACCTAATATGTTAAGGTAATTTAGAGGCTATCTACAAAGTACATGAATCTCTTGTGGGGCAGAATCTGTTTAGCTCCATGACTATTTAAAACAATATTTGTGTTCTGAGAAAGAAAAAAAAAATAAGGCTTACTGTAGGGCTTCAAATGAACCTCATTCTGAAGGACTAGGATTCTGATCATAACTAGGCATACAATTAGAATTGGCTCTTTAGCCACCCAGAGAAACAAAATATGCTAGAAATAGTGAGCTTAGGCCAGGCTACAATTGGAAAAGAGACAAATGAACAAACAAACCACCAAAAATAAACAGGTAGAAAAATAGGGAAGGAAGAGCCAAATGGTGCCATTTTTCAATCTTAATTTCTGTTTTAAAAAAGGAAATAAAGTTTACATAAATAATTAAAGTGAAACATAGCCTTAAGAAGAAGTCAAGACTATACATTACAGGTCTGTTGTCCTTCAAGTATCCTCAAATACAGTCATATAATTTTCTCATCTATTTTGTGGAAGGAAGGATTATTTTTTTTTTCTCTTCTAAAAACACTGAAAAGAATAATCAGGTGCTTGACAACGAGTCATCTCAGCTCATCTCCCCACATGTGACTGCTTCTCTGTCTGGTGCTTTGTCATGGTGCCTCCAGACAACACTTTCTCAGCCTCCTTTGTTATCTTTGCCTGATAAATAAACAGCCTAAAATTACAGAACTTATTATGGTAATTGAGTGAAGGAAACAGAATGCCCAACCCATCTCCCTATCTATTACACTGTCATTGCTAAAGTTGTCTAAACCTGTGCTACTCAGATGATATTGTAATATTAGTTCTATCTCTCTTTCTCTCTCCTCTCTCTCCCTTTTCTTTTCATGTCTTTCTCCCCCTCTCTTTTCATATCTGTCTCTCCTCCATCTCTCTCTCTCTCCCCCCTCTCTTTCATCTCTTCTCTGATTTCTCTTCCTCTCTCTCTCTCTCTCTCTCTCTCTCTCTCTCTCTCTCTCTCTCTCTCTGTCTCTCTCTCTCTCTCTCTGTCTCTCTCTTTCTCTCTCCCTGTGATGATTGTTTTCTGTCCATCTTCAGCTTGGTGTCAGTTCATTTAGATTTACATCAAATAGTAAATTAAAATAATCACTCAGCAAACACTCTGAGCTCAGTTTTCCCTTTCAGTCAGGAGTTGCGGGAAATGCTTGAAGCATTCAAGCAGAAAATATTGCTGTCTAGATATTTGTCCTCTGGGTGATAAAGGAGGCATTGTCTTGGGACACACTCAGGCCTCGGAGCTGATAGTTGCTGTGCATCACAGCTGTGAAGTGCGCTTTGTTATGTGTCTGAGGACTCGGGTTCAGGACCTTGTTTTTCTTGAAATACCAGACTGATCAGAGCTGCATATGTTCGGGGGAAAGCAGAGGTCGGTGGTTCTCTGTCCACATTTTTACTAGATTATTCTTGGACAGAACTCTGGGAAAATACCCTGCAGCCTAAACCATCCCAAGAGCTTTCCCACCCCCCAACCCCCAACCCCCTCCCCTTCTTTCCTTCATTTTCTCTCTCTCAATATTCTGCATTGTTACAATCTGAGAAAATAGTGGAGTTTATCTTTATGAGCCAGAAACAAAGGCTTACAGCCGGACTGACTCCCTTGGCTTTGAACCCAGAGCTGTAATGTTTCCAGTTATAAACCTTCTTCTTTGTGCTCTCTTTGAAATACAGTTGTCCATTTAGTGATCAAAAATCCAGAGTTTTGTGACCCCAGATGAATTATGGGGTGCCCCTGAAGAGGCTGTCTGTCGATTCCCAAATTATCAGTAGAATTATAAAACAAAGCAAGGACCTGGTATACTGAACAGATTAAATTTTTTACTCTGAGCTCTTTTTCAAAAAAAGAATATTGATAACTTAATTTTGTATCTCTAAGATAAATATACATACATACATATAAATATATATGTGTATGTATAGTATATAGCAAATAATGAAAATATTTCAAAAAAGTTTAGAAAATATAGTTAGGCCAGTGCATATTTCAGTATATACCCAGGATGCATCACTGGCAAAATAGTCTGAGATTTATACCTCTCTAAGTGAAATTAACCTCTGTCTCTACCATATGTGAAATTTGATATTTTCCTGATGTGAATATGTGAATACCATTGATATATGTGTGTGTATTAAATATTGTATTTTTACATGTGTATTGGAAATAAAGGAGAGCAATAGATTTTTAAAAAAATCAATGCTGCAGCCAGAATAGAAGATAAAAGTAACAACAAAAATGTAAGGAATGAATTCTGACCTTTCTTATGAATGAATGAGTATATATTCTTGAATAGTCAGTTGCCCTACTAAATGCATTGTACCCACTCAATAAGTGAAACCGTTCCTGGTTCTATACATTGGCATGGCAACTATTATAAATATGAAAAATATAGTGTCTACTATTTGTGAAGTCTGTATGATGTGAAATAATTGACAATAGTTCTTTGCTGACTCATTCTATGTTCAGGGACTATACAATATATATAGTTTTTCTTTCCCATCTAAATATATAATGTTATATATTTATTCAATTGTTTTCAGCTGTGTCTCACTCTTTGTGACTCCATTTGGAGTCTTCTTGGAAAAAATACCAGAGTAGTTTGCCATTTCCTTCTTCAACACATTTTACAGATGAGGAAACTGAGACAAATAGGGTTAAGTGACTTTGTCCAAGGTCACAAAGTAAGTGTCTGAGGCTGAATTTGAGCTCAGATCTTTCTAACTCCAGGCTTGGCTCTCTATCCATTGTTCCATCCTGAATGTAATGCATCTTCACTAAATACATTTGACTTGTGAATTTTATTGAAGCTCTAAGCTCAGCTTTCTTAATAGTGTTGACTTCTCCCTTATGCAGGCCATTCCTGCAACCACTAATTTATCTCATTGTCATCATTATTTAATTATACATTTTTCCCATCCTTGGAGCATATTTAAATCTGTCAAAATTCAGTCTATGAAAAAGACTGAATCATTCTGCTATTGATGCAGCCTCTGTCACCCAATTCCCCTACTACTGTAATGTCCAACATACTAATATCCTGAGCAAATTTATAAGGTGGTGTGGATGCTTTGACATTTTCATTGTTACTGACATTTATAATTAAAGGAAAATAGTGACTTCTTATCATCTTAGTACAATGTAGTCAGATTCATTTCTGTCCATAAAGTTCTCACTTATTTTTTGAAAGGAAGGGTCAAACTCTATATATGCCTCAAAGAGACAAGAAGAAATATAAGGAAATTGTGAAGAATGTGAGGGAGGCCCCAGTTGATAAATGGTCAAAGGATATGAACAGACAATTTTTGGATTATGAAATTAAATCCACCTATAGTCATATGAAAAAAAATGCTCTAAATCACCATTGATTAGAGAAATGGAAATTAAAATGACTCTGAGGCACTACGTCATACCTCTCAGATATATTAAGATAACAGGAAAAATTAATGATAAATTTTGGAAGGGATGTAGGAAAAGTGGTACACTAATGCATTATTAGTGGAGTTGTGAAATGATCCAACCATTCTGGAGAGCAATTTGGAACTTTGCAAGGAACTATCAAATTGTGCATACACTTTGATCCTGCAGTGCCACTACAAGGAAATCACAAAAGAGGAAAAGGACCTACATGTGCAAATATGTTTGTAGCAGTTCTTTTTGTGATAGCAAAGAATTGGAAAATGAGTAGATGCCCATTAATTGGGGAATGACTGGACAAGTTGTGGTTTTTAAAATTAATGGAATATTATTGTTCTATAAAAAATAATGAACAAACTGATATTAGAAAGGCCTAAAAAGATTTACATGAATTGATGCTGAAGGAAACAAGCAAAACCAGGAATATATTGTACACAATAACAAAAAGAATGTGAGATGATTAACTATGAAAGGCTTGGTTTTTCTCAGTAGTTAATTGATCCAAAGTAATCCCCATAAATTTTGGATTAAAAAAAAGCCTTCTGCATCCAGAAAAAGAGCTATAGAGATTAAATATAAATCCACACTTACAATATTCACTTGTTTTTAGTCTTTTTTTTTCCTCTCCCATGATTTTTCCCTTTTGTTCTGATTTTTTTTCTTGCAATATAATTCGTAAAGCAATTTATTAAATTTGTTTTATAAATTTACATTTAAAATATATTTTATGTTCATGTATTTATATTTGCACATATGTTTATTCATATTTTATAAATATATATAAATATAATAAATTTATTCAATTAAAGTATAAAATTATTAAAATAAATAAATGTCTTTTTAAAAAAAGAATAGGAGGAAGAGACAGAGAAATAGAGACAAAGACAGAGACAGAGAGGGAGAGAGGGAGACAGGAGTAGACAGAGACAGGCAAGACACAGAGACAGACAGAAACACAGAGACACAGATACAGACCAAAAGATAGACAGAGACAGAGAGGCAAAGACAGAGATAGAGACAGGGAGACAGAAAGACAGTCAGACAAGATACAGACACAGAAACACAGAGACAGACAAAAAAAAAAAAAGCCAAGAGAGAGAGAGAGAAAGAGAGGGGGGGGGGGGGATAGAAAAAGAGATTCTTTCCAAAGAACGCATTTATTGTGGAGCTGAAAAATGAAGTTGGAAACTTCTTCCAATAGAAATGTCTTATTTGTTGACTGAAAGATCTGCTCAGCCTCCTGCCTAAATCCAGCTTTAGGCTTCAACATCTCTAATAGTGATTGATTTTGTAATTCTTTGTATTGCTCTGTGATGGTCTGCCACAGAATGCACACAACTCTTCCCTGCAGGACACATTCCCCATCAGGGAATTTGTGTGGATTCACAAGGCAAACAGCATTGCGATGTGACTGGAGGGTGTGGAAGGTTATGCAGTTATATGTGCAAAGGGTACAGAAAGTGTTAGACCTTCAGCAAAATTATAAAGAAGAGGTAATTTGTCTTTGGTACCAATGCCATCCCAGGAGCCTTGGTTGCCATTTGGAGGCATGGACCCTACACTGTAGCATTTTGGCCTAGTCTATTGTGGACAGCAATCCTTACCTCAGATCTTTCCTTCCCTTCTCTCCCTACTAAAACATGTCTTACCTCTGCTAGTGTTTCCATTTTATAGAGGGCAAATTTTTCCACTTTCTAAAAAGGCAACTTCTTAAAATAATTTCCATTGAAATGTTAGTGCATTCTAATAGCTCAATATTTCACCTGTCCATATACATATGCATTTTAATGGGGACTTTTTTCTCAAGACAAAATACATTAAAACAAAATAATAATACAAATTTGAATGAAATGGACCCATTTCTGGATAGACAGATTTTCTGGTGTCTTTTGAATCATATGTGTAGCAGTCACTACATGTATGAATAGAATTGCCTGATCAGCAATAACTCCATGGCTCACTCCTTCTTGTCATTCCACCATTTCAGTCATGTCTAACTTTGTGAAGCCATTTGAGATTTTCTTGGCATTTCAATTTCCAGCTTAATTTACTGATAATGAAACTGAGGCAATCATGTACCCTATTCAAAACAATACTCACTCAGAGAGTTGTTGGCAATGATGGTGCAAACCTATAACCCCTGCTTTTTGGGTAGACTGAGCAGTGGATCATTAGTCCTCAGATGAAATAGGGCTAAAGCCCAATGAATGTTTACATTAAGTCCAGCACCAATATGACCAGCTCCCAAGGGTGCAAAGCTACCAGACTATTTATGAAAGGTGAACTGGCCCAAGTTGAAAAAAAAAAAAAAACTGAAGCAAGCTAAAAGTTTTTGTGCTGATTGCCATTGTTACTGGGTCCATGAGTAACTACCATTCTTTCCAAATTAGTTTAGATAGAAAAACCTAGTCTAAAAAATAAATAATAGTAGGAATGATATTTAGCCATTCATTTTTTCTTGGGACCCTATACTTTCTAGACATGGTGGAGGTGACTGATTTTCTCTTCTTTTCTTCCTATATTTTTCTTTTCTTCTTTCTCACATTAGAAATATATTCTTCTGCCAGATTTAATAGCAAAATTCATCCCTGCCATAATCTCCTATGGACATCTAAATCTGAGAAATAAGACAGGGAGATAGATAATTGAGCTCACAAAGGTGGATACAGTCCTAGGATAAAACATTTATGATTTCTTAAAAGACCTAACATTATTGTTGTATAAGATAATGACCTTCTGAAACAATCACCTGATTGGTGATGTGGTATATCTTAATTCTTACTATTTGAAGTTATAATTATATAAAATATGGTAATATATAGCCCAGTGGAAATATGCAATGTATATTTGAATATATTTACCCTAATCAGGATCTGTCTTTATGTTTTAAACTCTTATTCATCATCTAGCTAATGGGTTGATTCTTTTGTATTAATTACTGTACCTTCACCCTGTACTAGGTTAGCAGCACAGTCTTAGGCCACTGTGAGATCAATGAGACATTTGATTCTTTTTTTTGAGAATAAAATTTTGTTTTGTTTTGGTTTTGCAATTTTCAAGTAAGATATATGGTGAAATCTGAGATACCTGGAATCCTTAGGGAATTAATCATTCTGAAGACTCGAAATTTTTCAGATTCCTGTAGACCTATACTTATAAGTACTGAAGCCTAAAAAAAAAAATCACTATTTCTAATGGTATTTGTCTAAATTGCAGTATTCACTATGTCTAAAGCAAGGATCATCATTATGAATACCAAAAGTTTGTCCTGTGCTATTGTATAGTAATGGCCTCAGGACCAGCTGAATGTATATCTTTGTTTGTCCATATTCTTAATTAACCCCACATTGAGCTATCTTAAAAAAAAAAAAACAAAAAAACTTGTATTTGTTCATTATTTTTTTTCTACTACCATCTTTCCTTTCCTGTTGTCAGCTGTCACCTCCCACTGCTTTTAGTATGCCTGCCCCTCTCCCCTTTTCTGATCCAGTAACTTTAATGTGTTATTGTCTTAAAAATCAAATAATTGAGCATGCTAGAATTGTGAATAAACTAAGAATAAAAATACTCTGAGGGCCAGGGGGAAAGCATCTCTTAAGGGTTTGGGACATTCACTTAATTTTGGACTTTTGGATCTATTTCTCTGATGCTTTTTTTTTTTTGCTTATTTCTCAATTCTTAGTTGTGTTCCAGATAAGTAAGGTTGTTGAATATCTTACTACCAGACAGGTAGGGTGTCACTGTACTTAAGCACATGGTAGTTTTGCATGTTTGCCATGCTGAATATGATAAGCATCAGAAATACTCTTCAGCGTTCTGGTCACAGGCAGGTACTCAAATCCCCAACGTTGCCCATGGTTAAGTTTGTGTCCTTTCTTTTCAGAAGTTTCATCTCTGATATTTCAGAACCATTCAATTATAATTCTGATGCTTCCTTTTATCTGGCAGTCATGGGTTGTCAGCAAGGATAGAATTAAGAGAGGCATGTGAAGTGTGCTACCCTGTCTCATGCTTAAGGATCTCTATTTCTTTTGTTCATTGTGACAAATGACAGCCTTAAAGATATTTGTCCCGATTCTTTGCCATCCCTGTGAGTGAAACTTCCATTGAAGTCAAGCAAGCTCATTGAAGTCAATGGGTGGTAATGCCCTGGCAGGGATGGGAGAAGCTGTGTGATTAATTTTAATTAGCTACACATGAATATGGCTGATATGTGTCATGAATTTGACTGGTAATGATATGAAAGTAAAGCAATTGTACACCATGACCCGGCTTATTATGGCAAAGTATGACTTATTGTAATAAGTATTGTAATGGATTGTGGAGAACACAACATTTACATAACAATGGACACACAGCATCAAACCTATGAACTTTGGTACAGTGAAACATTTCTGCCTTTGATGTCAGAAAACCTGAGTTCAAATTCAGTCTCCTCTATTTACTACATGTGTGGCCTTGGACAAATCACAAATTCTCTGGTTATGTATAAATGAGAGTCTCTATTAGCTCTTCACCTATGACCTCTGATCCAGCCTACATTTCTGCCTTTGAAAAAGAAGCCAAAAGTTGTACTGCAGACACAAAGCTGCTGAGTACATCATTTTAAAACTTCAAAACAAATTATATCTAAAAAGGAGTCTTAAACTGTGATGTCACTGATTCACAAAATGGTGATTCAGTCCTTGGAGTATTATCAAAAACTCAGGGCCCACAAAGACTTTCAATAAACAGAAATTGGTATTCCTCTTCAGGAAAAAGTTCAGTGGTTTCCCTGAAATGCCAAAAAATCAATGGTAGTTGAGTTCTTGGAAAGAAATACTGGTTGCTACTGCTACTCTTAAGCCATGACCTGACAACAACCAGGAATAATAACAAGTAAAAAAAGTTAGACAGCTAAATCATTGTTTTATCTACTTGAAACAAGGACATCATTTTGACTGTTTTTTTTCCATAAAATTAACTGATTTTTCACAGCTATATCTGCACAACCTCAGGAATTTGTCTTTCCAATTGGGTCTATTCAAACCCAGTGATTAATCTGGTGAAAATCAGTCAACCTGGTTGGCTGACCTAATTAACTTGTTGGTTAAATTGACTAGACAATGTTTTCCTAACTCCTGAATACATCCCATTTCTTTGATACTATGTAGACCTAATCAGAGAGTACTGAAAAGCCAAGGGTACCATACCTTCCTCTCTCACACCTGCTCCCAGTCTGCTCTACTTATGCCTAGCCTAGATCCTTTGTAAAGCTGACACATCAGGGCAGGTGCACATTGGGGAGAAAAGGACTGACCTTTTGTAACTTGAAAGAAAGGCAACCAAGCTGCTCTGTCACTAGAATCCCTCCAACAGCTCAGAAAAGACAGGCAAAATTAAGGATGGAAAATAAAACTGGAGGTTCATAAGGAAGAGGGTTGCCAAGAGCCTGATATCATCGGTGCTAATCTGGAAAGTGTAACTGAGAGACTCCTTTTAAAAACTGAAAAACATTATATCCCAGTTTTTTTTTTTTCTCTTTTGAAACCCCAGTCCCAATTCAGTCTCAAGTCCGGCGTTTCAAGTCCACTAACCTTTTCAGTGAGGGGTGATCTCTAGGTCAGAGCTGAGGTTATAGGCAGGGCAGCATGATGTAATTGTCAGTCATGCATTTGAATGGAGTGGTTTTTCTCATAGGGCAGAAACTAAAGGCCGATGGGAATAACCCAGGTTGTCAATTGCCACTGGTTTTGTCTTGAAATATTGACCAAGAACACTAAAGGATATCCCTCCTTACTTTTGTAAATTTTAATAAGGACCTCTAGTTAGAATCCCTGGTCCTATAGTCCTTGCCCTTCTCCCCCAGAAACATTATTGTCATTTTTATTATCCTTATCATGATCATTGGTTATACTAATCACAAAAGACTGTATTTATATAGTTTTATTATTTCCTAATTGATTTCCCTTTTATTATCTTAGCTGATCTTCATAACAGACTTTAAAAAGTCAGTAGAGAAAATAGTATGACTCCCATTTAATAAATGAAGAAACTAAGTCAGTGAGATCAAGTGACTTGAAAAAATAAATGAATGAATAAACAAAATTTTAAAAAAAAGATTTATATAGGACAACACATCTGCTAATTCAATATTAAAACTCATCATTCAGAAATATGTACTATCCCCATCTATCAACCTAGACACATTTCCAGGATATCAGGCCTACTATAGTTGGAAATTGGTGAGGAAAAGCATGATTTCCAAGGAGTCCTATCAAAATATGAATCAATTCAGGTCAAAAGAGAAGAAGAAAAAAAGCAAACTATATATTTAATTAAAGTGACAGATTTAGGACCTGAATAGAAATTTACTTTCTAAGGAGACTATGGAATTGAATTTGTTTGACAAAAATGGAAATAATAAGTAGTAATGAGAATAATAATACCGTGAATTAATATTATTCTTTGAGGTCTACAAAGTGATTCACAGACATTACCTCACTTGAGCTGTAATATAATCATATATGCAAATATTACAAAAGCTTTTTTATTTGTTTATTGTGATATTACAGATGAAAAAAATTGAGGCCCAGAAAAATTATATGCCTAAAGTCTCTCAGTCGCTTAGGTGTCACAGACAGCACCCAAACCAAGGTTTCTTCTAGATACAGTTCCAATGTACAGTTCCAAATTGCCCAGTCTGGAAGTCTAAGGAGGATTTTTTCTCAAGAGAGATAAACATAGATGGTATAAAATTTTGTTAGATGGTCTCTAGGTGATTTTTGATTAAAGGCTTATATCAAATTGAAATTAAAAAAAAAAATTGTTGAATTCCCAACCAAATATATACATGGTATAAAAAGAAAGAAAGAAAGGAAAGGAGAGGAAAAAAAATTGTGTGACTTATTTTCTTACTCTTTTCTGCTCTACTTTCTTTTGCCTTTCTTCCCACATATTTCAAAAAGCCCATAGTAAACTTGGTGAAACTGGTAGCAAACCTATATGGATAGATAGGTGCTTGGACCTGTGATTTCACTACTATAGAATACTATCAGATTTGGAAACTCCATCTATCACAGCAAGTCTTCATTTTCTCTACAGTTAATTTTCTTAGAGACTTGCCCAGAAATACCAGAAGGTTAAATGAATTTCCCAGTCACATAGCCTATGAACACCAGACTCTAGACCTGAATGTAGGTCATCCTGGATAGAGGGTAGCTAAGTGGCACAATGGATAGAGTGCCAACCATGACATCTGAAGCACCTAACATTTAATATTGCCTCAATCACTAGCTCTGTGACCCTGGACAAATCACCTCACCCTACTTGCTTTAATTTCCTCATCTGTAAAATTAACTGGAACAAAAAACAGCAAACCATTCCAGTATATTTGTAAGAAAATCCCAAGTGGTATCATAAAGAGTCAGAAATAACTATACTTCCTAGATTTGGGTATTATATTCTATACCAAAATTTTGTTTCCTGATACATTTTCAAATATATGATCAAAATACTCTCTTAATAATTTATTCAAGTGTTAGTATGGAAATAGGTGCATAAGCACAAAATATAACATGTTATCAAGAGTTTCCAAAAAATGATGGGACTGAAATTAATTTCAATCCAACAAAGTGGTATATAAGAAAAAACACTATGGCACCATCTGTACTGTGTGAACTTTAAAAAGTAATTTGACATCTTTGGGCCCTAATTTTTTTTACTTATATGTTGATACTGAAATAAGTATTCTACAAAATGGAACCACACACATTTACTTTATTACTGATACCACTTATATCCCTTTTTAGACCATTTGTCAACTCATTTCCTTACTCTCCATCTCATAAAATTTGAGCTACCAATACTTGCAAATGCCCAACTCAGTTTTTATACAAAGACAGATTCTCAGAAAAACTAAACAAAAAGGGTAAAGAAAAGAACTAGATTATATTGCTCTTCCTTGTAAAAATTATGACTCATTTCCTCTCTTCTTGCCTTTGCATAGACTTTACTCTGTATTTGTCATGTTCTCTCTTGAACTCTACCATTTATAATCTCTGAGCTGATGCTTTTGGAATCCCTAGTTACTTTTAATGTGCACGTCAGGCATCTTCTCCAGGATAAAGCCTTTGCTTATTCCTCTAGGTTGTATGTTCTATTTCTTCTGGAAATTGCTTTGTATAATATTTGCTTTGTATATTCTTTACATTTACTTATCTGTGTGTATATATATCTCTAGTAAAATGTGAGGCAGGCAAAATATTGTTTTTGTCCTTTATCCCCAGTGCTTATCATAGTATAGATCTATTGAATCATTGATTTGGAGGTATATGCTTATCCACATTTGTATACATAGAAATATCCTTATATGTATGTGTGTGTGCATGCATGCATGCATGTGTGTGTGTGTGTGTGTGTGTGTAAAAGTGTTGCCCTTTCCTATTTTGAGGCATTTGTGGAAAAGACATGAGGACAAATACAATATGAAATTTTGGATAGCATATTCTTCAAATTAAGAAAATTAATGGGCTTGCACCTAGGACATGACTATCTCACTGTCTTGTTTCCTAGCTGTTCATTTACAAAAAGTCACAAAGATAAATTTGGAATTAAAACCAAATCAAAACAAAACAAAACACTCAACCTCAGAGATATTTTTGTAAAATTTGAGCAAAGAGTTATAGTCTCTGAAAACTTAATAAATGTAATTTATGGTTAACAGAAGTTGAAAGGAGAATTGTTATTGAGGAGACCTAGCCCTGAATAAGAAAGAGAGTCAAATTAAAGGAGAGGTTATGCTTTTCAAAACTTTCATCTGCTAGCTTGGAAAAACAATAACAGAGAAAGAAATTCAAACTCCAGCTGAAGGAATAAAATGGAGGTGTTTCTGTCAATGCAAGGCTAATGGTCTTTGCTCTTTGTAAAAGAGAATGTTACCCCCGTTAAAGGTTTGTATAAGCCTGAAATAAAAAGTATAAATTATAGTTACCATAGATAATCACCCCATCTCAGAAAAGAAACAACCCAGGCTAGAAAGGGAGCCAAGGGAATAGAGTAGCAACCTGTCTTATGATGATAAATCCTCTTGGGGCTCAGCATAGGAGCAGAGCTACCTATATTGTTCAGATGTGACTTGGTGAGCTCTATTTGAGTGTTAAAAATATATCAAAACCTAGAGTTCTAGTGGGGGGAAAGCAATCAGATCCTTGCTGTTCCAGAGTCATGAGTTGATTTAGTCACAAATATTCCCTAAACATGTCCCTACTAGTATTGTGGTTTAAGTTTGTGCCCACTCTACCACATAGATTTTCTGTGTATTAGTGGGAGAGAGTGCCTTGTATTTATCAGAGGAAAATATTGTAACTTTGTGGCATTGAGTAAATAAAATGCCTTTGTTGTTTGAGTCTCTTGGCTGCATCTGAATGTTTATCAGAGGGGCTACAAGAAATACAAGAGTGAGTGTAACCATTAACAAAAATAAATACTCCTATAATGTAGCAAGCATCTCTTGAGGTTTCCCAACCTGTGACTGTGAGTATGAGTTGTGGGAAATGACCACAAAAGAGGGGTACTGTATATAAACAAACACGCAACATATAATATACAAAACAGACATATGTATGGATGTGCATATATATATATATATACAATATATACAATGTATATGTGTACATATAAGCACATGTGTTTATGTGGGCACATACACATAGATACAGGATATGTTCTATCATATCCAAGTCCACCAATACACACATTCAATGCATAAGCAGACATAAACATATGTACATGCATGCATACATGCCCACATACCTACCAGTCTTACTTATATATCCTAATTTTTATTTTGACATAAGATTGAGGAGAGGGAATTTCTATGGCCTATTGACCTGCTCCTATAGCATCTATTCAGGAAATTTGCTTTTTCCCAAGCCAAGATTGTCAAGAAACTAGATACTATATAACTGCCTATGACAAGGCAACTCCCACTAATGAATTCAGCTTTTTATATACCTTGAGTTCTTCAAATTAGAAAAATAACATGTACAAATTGATAGAGAAGGACATGTTGGGGCAATAGCCACCTCACCAGCTCATTAGAATTGAAAACATAAAATTAGATAATTATTTACTAAATTAAAACTGATCTCCAAATAAGTAATTCAAAAAGAGTCACCAGTGAGTCTTGTTTTGAATCCTGGGAAAGTCCAGTGTGGATTTTCCTCTTTTGCTTAGTGCATTTCTTTGTTCAAAGTATAGCCCAGTAGCTAAATGCCAACAACCTGGCCCCAACCCCGGCTGCTTGAGTCTTTATCTTAATTGCTCTTAAACTAAGTCAGGCAGGCCCATCTGGAGGAGCTGGGGTGAAGGATCTCATGTGAATTGCCTGTTGGGCCAGACTGATTATTCCTGCTGTGGCACACTTCAATATCAGCCCACAACAAGAGCTGGGCTTGGGTTTAGAGCCAACGAAGGATGCTAAATGGAGTTTTACTCTGAAACAAAACACCTGTCTTTCATTCTGAGCTAAATTGACAAGCAATAATTTAGTTGTCTAAACTCAGAGCTTTCAGAATTCCGAACTGCATAATGTCAAAAGACAATGTATGAAGTTGCATTTGGAAGGTTCAAAGGTAGAATATATGTAGGCAAACATATTAAATGAATGCAATTTTTTCCTCTCTGCTTCCTGATTTTTTTTTCCTCCCTCTGTTTCTTTGTATACTTCTTTTCTCCAAGGCTTTGTGCAGCTATATAAATTCAGTCATTTTCTAGAGAAGGATTCCTTGGTCCAAATGGCATTTTCATATGGCATCTATGTCAGAAGATAGCTGTTTCATGTGGGTACCTCAATGAATGGAAAGAGGCTTTCTCTTCACCAGTCAGGAGAACAGAGCAATTACTTCAAAATAACCTGAAAAGTTTATCCCTTATTGACCCAGAAATGGGTCAAACTCCTGGGTGGAGTAACTATTGCATCCCCAGGGATACTCTAGATATCTGCTGAATTTAATTTGCAGTCACACATACCAAAGATACTTTAAATCTGGTTTGCTAATAAGCAGTATTTTTACATATGTTTAAAGCTCTTCTTGAACTCATTTGTAAAGTGTAAGCTTCAGTATGGGACTAAACTGGTCAATCCCTAGTTTGCAGAAGGTATATTCCAGGATCAGGACAGTCAGGATTGACTGTGCAGCCCATGTATATATGTATTCTCACTGTATCTTCTACTTTAAGGTTTGTTTTTTTGTTGGTGGTGTTTTTTTTTTTGTTTGTTTGTTTGTTTGTTTTTTATGTCAATACATTGTAGTGGAGTTTGTTTGCTGAGTGTGTTAAGGGTCTATTTCCCTAGAATTCCTAGCCAAACATGAACAGTATGAATCCCTGATGTTTTTGAAGTGTTTTTGGTTTAAAACAATACTTTTCTCACAATATAACCTTGCAAGGTTAAGAAGTATGATTTTCATGGTCATTTTATAGATGAGAAATGAGGCTCAGAATATCAAAGGAGTGCCATACTTAGATTGATGTGAAGAACTTTTCTACTGGTTATTGAAATTTAGAAAGTGCATAGTTCCATGTTGGGGGTAAGAGTCTCCCTTTTTTGGGGTATAACAGTGTTACCCTGAAGTATATTTTTTCCTTTCCAGCAAATACACATCTCTTCATCATCCCTACTCCAATTTCATCCTCAAGTCTTACAGCAGATAGTGCTTCAACTTTATAAAATTCATGGTGTCCTGGATCATGAATATTCCCTGTGGTGATCTTCCCTAGAAAATCACTTCACAGGACTAGTGTTTGGGGTGTAGTCAGGCTTTAAATTAAGATAATAAAAGTCTGAGAATAATGTGTTGTCCCTTTTTGAGTTCAATTTTGCACTTCATATCTACTTTTTAAAGTATATGTATTCAGTATCATAGAGTAAAAAATCTGGATGACTGGCCAAATTAGTCACTTTTTCTCCTGATATCTTACCATGGTGGAATGGAGACCATAGCCTATGTATCTTCTACAGAGGCTACAATGAATTTTGTTGTTGTTGTTGTTTGTTTCTTAAATGAGAATTTCTGGAGCAACTCAGAAAAAAAATTTCTGGTCCTACCATTTAGAATATAATTTTTCACTATACTAAATCCCAAGGATTCTTACAAAGGGAGTAGGAAGCAAGGTCAATTAGCATATTGAAAACATTCTACAAAGCCACCAGTTATTTGGCATAGTGTAATCTGACTGGACTCTTCCAGTTATTAATTAGCATTTCAGTTTTATTGATGAGGAAATGGTATTTATTTTCCTGGGCTGGGATTGATTACAATGACTTGTAATGAACATTAAGCTAAGCCTGGGTATGTTTTTTTTTGTTTGTTTTTGTTTTTTGTTTTTTGTTTTTTGTTTTGTTTTTGTTTTGTTTTATTTTGAATATTGCTTCAGGCTTAACAGAATTGTAATAAAATAGTTAGAACTAGAAATTTGTTCATCTCTAATCAGTATGTTATTAATCAGAAAATAGAACATAGATCATAGGATCTTAGACTTGGAAGAAAATTTAGTCAATATCTAGTTGAGTCCTTTTTTTTTTTTTTTGTACAGATGAGAAAACTGCGACAGGAAATCACTTGCCCAAAGTCATTAGAGGGAAGAGCCAAGATAGCCAGTTTAAAGATTAAAGCCAGGAAGAGCCAATTTGAAAATTGCTTTCTAAAGCTGAAATAAACCCTGTAAGTGCCACCACCTAGGACCAATTTCTTATACTTTGATTGCAAAGTAGGATTTTAAATGGATATATTTTAGGACCAACATTTGTTTTTTTTCTAGAGAAGTATGTGACCTTGATTTTGGAGTTTTTTCTTTCACCCTCTTTCCATCTTCTTACAATTATAGAAATCTGTCCCTCTGAAAGAGCAGTGAACCCTTGGTAACCTTTAATACTAGACACAACATTCTTATCCTCCTCACCCTGCATTACTCTCATAATACATTGGTCCAGAAGAAGGGGTAAGCTTTTGCTCCCCACAGCTATGTCCAGGCCCCCCACTTCTGTAGAAATTACTCAAAACTCTTTCTCTTTTTTTAAAGTCACTCACTCATTCTATCTCTCTATCTCTCTATGTATCTGTCTAAATATTTTACCTACCTACCAATCTAAATATCTATCTCTGTATCTCATTCTATTTAAATCCTAATGATAGTTATCTAGTAGTTATATACCAATTTGCAAGTCTAGTGAGTGTATCAGAATGACTTCTATCTCTGTAGTAAGAGCTGCAGAACTTTTTTCAGGGCTGCTTATTCACCTTTGGTGTCTACCTGCCTCCCAACTCTTACCTGTGACTCCAAATTTATGAGATATGGCCATCTCAAATTTAACACATTCCAAGCAATTAAATATCTTCACTTAAAAACCTATCCCTTTTTCCAATTCCCCTGCTTCTTTAAGGGAAACCACTATTTTTGCATTCACCCACATTTTCAACCTTAGAGTTGTCCTCACATCTTCCCTCTTGCTCAGATAATCAATCATTTACCAAGTCTTGATATTCTTCCTCTGCCTCTCCCTTTCTCTACAGTCACATAGCTATTCCTCTCAACTTTCCCTCCACCCCCTACTCTCAGCCTCCATTTCCTCCAGGTCTTCATTGTCTTTTAATACTACTGCAATATCTGTTTATTGGTCTCTCTGCCTCCTCTTTCTCCTCTTTCAAAAAAATACTTTTCACAATTGCCAAATTAATATTCTTGAAGTCCAGGTTTGACAATGTCTTTTCTCTGCCCAACATATTTCAGGAGTTACAACCTCCTGAAATTTATTTATCGATTTATCATGTTTATTTATCTCTATTTATCATATAAAGCTTTTCACAATATGGCTCTAACCTATCTTTCCAGACTTTTTTCATATTATTTTGCCTCACATGATCTTCATTCAGTTTAATAACTAGCATGCTTACTATTCAAGACATTCTTTCACCCCACTCACCAAATTATATTGTACTTATTTTGTACATATTGATTATTCCTATGCTCCATAAAGAATATAAGCTCTCAGAAGGCAGAAAAATTTCTAATTATGTTTTTGTGACAGGTTTGCCCATTTTATTGCCTAAATGCTTGTTAAACTAAATATTTACAATGTTTACATTCAGAAGTGCATATGAAAAATGGCTTTAGAAAATTAGGACAGCCCTAAAAGATGAAAGGCTGTGCACCATTGCACATTAATTAAAAATGGAAAAAGACTCTGGGGAACTTGTCCAATGTCCTTAGGCCATTGATTTATTTTTCTGTCAAGGGCATCATGTCTAGGTAAATTAGGAAAGTTGTGTGGAAAGAGTTGGGAAAGTGTTGTGAGTCATAGAATTTTTTTTAGACTTAGAAATTCAAAAATCTAATCAATGAATAAGAGATGCCTTTGGACAGTCAATACTCTTAACATTAAGTCTGTCTAGTCCACTGAGTTTGGCAATATCACTTTGTTATCTGAAATTCATACTCTAGTTTCCAACTTCAACATTCAATTGGACTTTTCTCCAAGGTTACCAGTGATTTCTTAATCTTCCTCAATTCTTATCTTTATCTTATCTACCTTAGCATTTAATTCTGTTGGCTATCCCACCTACTCTTACCCTACCTATACTCTCCCTTCTTCCTAGATTTTCATAACACTACTCTCTCCTGACTTTCTTTTTACTTATTTAAGCACTTTATTTTACTAGATCATCTTTCATATTATACTCCTTGATATAATGATAAATGTTAAACAACCAGCTCCCAGGTTATTAATCTTATAGAATATATTTTCAAACCTCTCATAGTATTCTTGATGTCTCTATTATTGATAAATGTATTAGAGTATATTTTGATATTATTACTATTTTCTCTATTGAGTCCTTTTTTTCCCCTTCCCTTTCCATCTCTTCTCTTCCCTTCTATCCATTTCTCCTGTAGATATTTGGAAAGTGGGGGAAAGTCCCTTAAAAAAGTTTTGAAAACGCAGGCTCAATATGAGAGGTTAAACAAGAGTTAGAAGGAAATGTCTAAGCCTAAATCAGATTGTCCTTTGGGACAAGTAAGCTTTATCAGTACCATATAAAAGCAAGTTAAAAGAATAGACATCTTAGCCTGGGGACATTTTTTAAGCCTTTATTGATTGCCTGGATAGGTATATTGGTTCATAGCCTCAATAGTTTTCACTAAAAGAACATCATCCTGCCTTTGTCAATGAGAGGCTTTCTGACCATTGTACAAAATCTAGCAGGTGGTTCTGAAGAGCAGTATAGTAGATGGTAGCAGAGAACAGCACTTAGTGATCACTATACTAGTGCAGGTAGGCAGAAGAGATAATATGGCACTGAGGAAAGACAGATGTCCCTACAACCAGCCAATATGCATGTCCTGACCATGAATGAATGGCCTACACTTTTATTTTCTGGCCAAATGTTCTCTTGATGAGTATGTTTTCTATGAATGCACTCTAAACACATAGGTATTTACTATGTGTGTCTTGTGCACATGCACCCTAATCACACAGTTCCCTTTGGGATTTATATAATTTATTATACTTTATATAAATCTACTATATATAGCCCCATATAAAACTTCTCAATACCTTGTTCAGCCATATGGGAGCTTGGTGAAAAAGATGATGGAGATGTAAAATAAAATTCAACATAAAAATGTATATGACTAAAGATATAATCAAGTGAAAAGGAATACAAGCCATTTTCTCTAAATGATATATCCTTTGATTTCCAAAGGCTATTTGAACTATGTACTTTCAAATAATAATTAAAATCCAAATGTAAGTTACAAATATTTTTAATATTTTAATTTAAAATTTTGTTATTTTTGTTTTTCACTTACCTAACAATTAAATAATTACTAAAGATTTAATCATGTTTTACCCTGAAAATACTAATGTGCAATAGAATGCTCTTGAAATGTGAATTCTATGACATCACCATGTTAACTCCTCACTTATATTAGATGGAACTAGTTCAAGTGCCAGTGAAACATTGGAGACTGATGCCATTGAATATGAAGATGATTTCCAATCAAGAAAACATTTATTAAGTTTATTAAGTTACATATCGGGGCTTACAAAGATAAAACAAAAAAGAAATAGTTACATTCTAAGAATCAGGACAGGAATAGGGTGTAGGGATACAATATGTAAACAAATATTGCCATTTAGTGATGCTTAAATAATCCTACATTTCCCTCATTTTTTGTTCTCCTACATTCTCAAATTGTCTAGCATTTTGAATGACAGTTTGTCTTTACCAATGTCATATTCCAATCCATATTCATGCTTGGCCATTCTCCACCAAAATAATAGGACCTAAAAGTAAAAAGATATTAAATAAATACACACAGAAATACATATATAAGTTATGCATAGAATATATAGAAAGTACATACATAGACACTATGCACATCTATATGCATAGATCTACACACAGATAAAGACAGAATATATAGAAAGTACCTGCACTCAGAATTTGACAAGGGAAAAAGTAATAAGATTTAAAGGCATCATGAGTGGCTTCTTGTAGGAGGTGGCACATAATCTGTCTTGAAGGAAGCCAGAGATACTAAAAGGGAAGGAAGGAAAGAATAGATTTTTTCCAGGTGTACAAAACATGAGGACAAGAGACTTACATGTAAAGTTTAGGAAATAGCAAGTTAAAAAAAAAAAAAAAAAAGGAAATGGAAAGTTAGTTTGAGAATCTGTGAAGTTTACTGTAAAGATAGTATAAAGATTTAGACAAGGTAAGAAGTTGACAATTTATTCTAGAGAAAATAAGTAACCAACCATTGTAAATCCTGGAAAGAAAGGGACTGCTATATGATCATATTTGTGTTTGTTTTTTTTTTTTTTCCTAAGATTATTTTGTTAGCTGGAAAGAGTATGGGATTAAAGAGAAGGAAGAGGAAGGCAGAGGTCTTATGTTTATAGTGTTCAACCTTGAGGTGCTTTATAGTGTTTTTTCAATGAGATTCATTTCATTGTTTATCCTACAATATGTGGGATACATAGTCGAACTTACCCAAAATACTTTACCATGATTCCAGAGCAACCCAGTAAAAAATCCAGTCAACTAACAGGTTACTTCATATTCATAATAGCCAAGCACAGCTTTGCCAGATTTTAAAAATTAAATAGATCTTATATAGTTTGGATTTGGGCTCAACTTCCAGACTTATATTGTGTTATTCATATTGTTTACAGAATCCACAGATTTCTGGAGCTGAGATGTCATGATGAACATTTAATTATTCAATTTTCTTATTTTGTAAAGAAAGAAGTTGAGATCCATAGAGAATGATTTGCCAAAGGTCACAAACCCACTGAAGATTTTGAATCTTGTTTCTCTGAATATTTTCTTCTTAATTCAAATCCTTTCATTTGAAGAGAAATAAATATATCTACCTTTTGTGTAGTCACATAATGAAGAGAAGGCAGGACATTAGAAGAAAAGCTACAAACCATGGGTTAAGTACTGAGGCAAATTAAATCAAGGTCATGAGTTCCATATCTGCATTGACCAATTAATTAGCTTTGCTCTGTTTGGAGTGCTTAGAATGCACTCAACTTCTTTGCTGATAAGAGCAAGGTAAGATAATGCCATCTGTTTTGAGTCAGGGAAGGCTTAACAGATGGGCCAAGTAGGTGTACACTACTGGTCTGAGGTATGATTAGAGTATCTCAAGAAGACATCCTTACCACATGGCTCTCTTCAACAATGAAATGTTTCAAACCACTTCCAATTGTTCACTGAAGAAAGCCATATACACCCAGAGAGAGGGGATGTGAAATGTGGACCACAACATATCATTTTCATGCTCTCGACTGATGTTTGCTTGCATTGTGTTTCCTTTATCTGATTTTTCTTTCTTGTAGATACGATTTTTCTTGCACAACAATGATGTGTTTAAATATGTATACATATATTCGATTTGTCAAGTATTTCAACATAATTAATGTGTAGTGGATATCTTGCCATCTAGGGGAGGGGTGGGGAGTAGGGGGGAAAATTTGTAACAGAAAGCTTTGTAAGGATTAATGTTGAAGAATTACCCATACATATGTTTTGCAAATAAAAAAAATAAATAAAAATTTAAAAAGAAAGAAAGACATCCTTACCATCAAATATCTCATTTATCTTCATTAGCCTTAAAATTCATTTTCTTGAATTTTGAAGGCTTATATTATTTTAGAATTTCCCCAATAAAATTTAGATATCTCTGAAAGGAGTGACAGATTAGTTCTCTTCATTTGTGATCTAATAAAAACTTCATAGGATCCTTTCAGTGACAAAACTGGGACAAGTTGAGGCAGTGTGACTTAGTGAGAAGATTACTGTATCTAGGTTGAGAAAATCTCAGTTTGGATCCAGGATCCTGCTATTTTCTAGTTATTGAACTTTAGGTGCCTCTAGGTAGAAAAGAATAATGTAGTTGTGTGATCCTTAAGTCACTTAACTTCTGCCTGCCTTGGTTTCCTCAACAAATTAAAGGTGGTAGTGATGTAATATAGCTTCTAGAGGAGATAGTAATAATGATGAAATATACCTTCTAAGGGAGATAGAAATAATTTTAAGGTCCCCTGACTTTAGGGGGCTTCTGTTCTAACAAATCAGTGATTCTACATTTTCTGGTTTGGGAATCTCTGATCCTGAGGCCCTCTGATCTAAGAACACTGTTGTTCTGTCAATGATTATAAAAGTCCTCTGGACTAGAAATATAATAAAATTTCTTTCCTTAGACTTTAGGGAAGATATATTAGTGATCCTGAGACTATTTTTCTAATGATTTCAAGCCTTCTGGCCTTTGCATAGTCCTACAAACTTTACTGTCTGTTGGTCAATGATAAACAAATTCTTGAGACCACTCATTGGCTCTACCTCTAGGCTATAAAATTAGCATATCAATGAAATGAACAACTGGAAAAATTTGTCTCCTTGCTTCTGTTTCTTTGCTAAATTCTTTTGAAATTTAGACCACTTCAATTGGTATTGCAATTACAATAAACTTTGCCCCTTGACTTGAAGATGGGTTCAAGACTGCAAATTCTTTTGAGACACCTCATAACACTGGTCTGTGACCCCCTTTTGGGATCCCTTCCCAACTTCAACAATAGTAGCACTATCTCCCAAAGTTGTGAGGTTCCAATGAGAAAGGACTTATAAAGTCCTTAATATAGTGCCCTGCACATAAATACTTTTTAAAAAATGCTCAAGCCCTCTTCCACACCTTTTACTTTCTCTTTACCTGAATTGTCTTCTCTGGAAAAATGGGATATTTATACCAACCTGTTTCACAGGATTTTTAATGAGAAAAAATATTTAGCAAACTCCAAGGTGTTATATAACTGTAAGTTATTATCAGTCATAATTTATTGTTCAAGAGCTGGTCTGATTTGGAGCAAGACATCCCTACTTCTTTAAGAACCAGCCCATGTTCTTGCTCTCTAGGTACTATTATGATTGGAAGCTTCTCTTCTACTTATGAAAGGTATTTTTATGCAAGTACCAACCTGGGAAGAGCCATTCATAGATTACTGGATTGCTGGATTGGTAGGAACAAGAAGATATGGATTGTTTTATTACTTTGCTAACAGGGAGACAAAATCCAGTTTCTCTAGGAGCTTTTCAGTCAATGGGAATCACTTTTCTCTCCTCCCTCCTCCCTCTCTCTCTCTCTCTCACTCTCTGTCTCTCTCTCTCTCTGTCTCTGTCTCTCTCTTTCTCTAGGAGCTTTTCAGTCAATGGGAATCACCTTTCTCTCCCCTCTCCCCCCCCTTCTCTCCACCCTCTCCCCCCACCCTTGCTCTCCCTCTCTTTCTTTTTCTCTCTTTAATCCCTGTGAGTTTGGAACTAGATTCAGCAGGCCCAGCAGGAATGAATTTTCACCTTAGGCTTATAAAAGCCCACCCAGTACAGTCTTCTTGTTAAACTCATGGCCAATAACTATCCTAGGGGAATACTTAGTACAATGCATAAAGGAATTGGCCTCCTAGCTCAATCACAAAAGACCCTCTTCACTCATCCTTTTAGTGAGCTGAACAGTTGAATTTCTCCTCCCCCTTTGTGTATGTGTGTGTGTATGTGTGTGTAAAATCTTTGAAATATTCAAAATAAAAGGAATTTTCTTACAGTTTCCCCAAGAGAATGTCTGCTATGTCCCCCAGTAGGCACTGGAAGCAATGGAAGCAGTAGGCCACTCAAGAATTTCACAACCCAGTTATAGAAAGGGTCTTTGAAAACCAAAGTTCATCTGCCTTACTCTTTACAAAAATAAAAGTAAGGAAAAGAGGATGTGATTAAGGAGTGAGAATAGGGGTTCAGGACAAGAGATTTAAAGGAACAAGGGTCTTCCTCCTCAATGAAGCAGCATTTTTTTTTGAAGGGTAGGGACAAGCACCTGGAAGATACTCTTAGTAGAAAGCATGAGAAAGAAGCTTAAGCATCTTTTATTATTCTGCCTCTTTTTTGACAAAACTATTCTTAAGAAGGAAAGAAAGAAAACTTGGTGTTCTTGTGGGAGGTAGGGGTAGATAAAGGGCAGGGCACTAGATGAATGAACTAGTAGTCACTATTGAATTCAAAACATTTCCACAATTCTTGACAGGGATTCATTTTATTTTATTTTATTAAGGGTGAAAATACTATGCTTTTATCCACATTCAGTCTCCATAGTTCTCTCCTGGATGCGGATGGTTCTTTCCTTCACAAGTCTCTTGGAATTGCCTTGAATCACTTCATTGTTGAAAAGAGCCAAGTGAGGGGCTCATTTTAGAAAAGAGAAATTCACCACAATGAAAAGAAATTCTTTCTTAGGTTTATGCTGTCTCATAGGATGATAAACCTGGAGTTAGAAGGAAGTACAAGAGTTAGCCAGTACAATTCTCTTCATTTTGTAGATGTAGAAAATGAGGCCCAAGGAAGTGAAATCACTAATGAACATTATGCAATATACAGGCAATAAACATTATTGACTAAATTGGAATCTAGTTACTCTCACTTGAGAGCAAGAGTTTTTAATATTTGTGTCTCCCTATATGTATTCTCCAACTCCCCTATCACTAGTAGACTGAATGCTCTTTGAAGGTACAGACTATTTTTTTGTCCACTTTTTTGATTGCTATACCTTTTAACAAGGAGGAAGGGCTCCAAGATATATCTAACTAGGTCTAGATTGGATTGAGCTTGAGATGTGTGCATGTATGTATATATATGTGTGTGTGTGTATGTATATTTGTATGTATATACATTCATACATTTATGTACTTATTGGTATATATATATATATGTATATATATATATATACACACACACACACATACACATATATATATATATATACACGCATATGTGTGTATACAAAAGTTTGACATTCATGCCAGTTCTAAAAAGATAGTCTACAGTGAATAACAAACAAAAATGATTTATGAAATCATTATTAAACTGAAATCGGATTATTTATACAGATTAGAATATACTAGAAAATAATATACAAAGAGGATATGTTCTTTTACAGATAATGTAATACCTTAGTTTAACCATAAAAGAGAGACAATGGGACAGAGAGAGAGAAAGAGAGAGAGAGAGAAAGGGAGAGAGAGAGAAGAGAAAAGGGAGAGGGAGAGAGGGAGAGAGGGAGAGAGGGAGACAATAAGAATCTTCTGTCCCACTCAAAGGAAAATCCTCTTAAGTCTCTTTCATGGCAAACTGGGTACTACAAGGGAAGTACTATCTCCCCTACAAGTCAGGCAGGAACATATCAAAGCTAGTTCATGCTAGCTTGTTGGAGATAATTTTTAAATTTTCATTTTGACTATTTTTACCTCAAAAATCTGCAAATACCACAAATTAGAACTTGATTTATTATTTTATTCATTATCTAAACTTTGTAAAGAAATGAAGAAAATGTTAATGATGCAAATTAAATTTAAAAGCATCATAGGTAGATTTTTCCCCCTGAAGAGGTGGTTGCTAAACATTTATAAGTACACTCCTCCATACTGACTTCTTTCCACAATTTTTTCCTCTCTTCAGGTATCTCTTCTGGAAGGGAATTTGAACTTTAAATCTCTGCCCTTGAAGTTGGAAGCCTAGAAAAACAGAATCTTTCCTGTTCCAAGTTCTTACCACTTCTGTCCCAAATACAGACAAGGAAAATACAGTGATCATTCTCCAATAATGAAGAGTCTTTTGCAAATGATTTTGAGCCCTGGGTTACATATAAAATAATGGGGCTGGACTAGATAGTCACAAAAACTATTTTCTTCCTCTAACATTTTAATGAGGAGACAATGTATCATTAAAAAAATACTGATTGAAGCTTATCGTGATACTGTGGCTACATAATGCTAATATGTTTGCAGGAAGAGTGAAAATATTTTTTTGAAATGAAAAATAGAAAGAAAGGGGTCAGGTTCAGTGGAGCTGTCTTGTACTTCCTTGGTAAGGGACTTTCAGTGCAGATCAGTAGTCACTTTGAAATTACAGTTTTAATAAAGCAGCAGTCATCAAAACTATTTTGTACTGGCTAAGAAATAGAGTAGTCGATCAGTGGCATAGGATAGGATCATAGGACAAAATAGGCAATAACTATAACAATCTAGTGTTTGACAAACCCCAAGACCCCAGCTTTTGGGATAAGAACTCACTATTTGACAAAAACCTGCTGGAAAAATTGGAAATTAGTATAGAAGAAATTAGGGCTTGACCCACATGTAACACCACATACCAAGATAAGATCTAAGTGGGTTCATGATTTAGACATAAAGAGTGATATTATAAGCAAATTAGAGAAACATAGGATAGTTTACCTATCAGATTTGTGGAGAAGGGAGGAATTTGAAAGAAAAATTGGAACTCTTAATTGAACACCAGATACATCTTTTGTTTATATTAAGTTAAAAAGTTTTTGTACAAACAAAACTAATGAAGACAGTATTAGGAGGGAAAGAATAAACTGGGAAATCATCTTTACATCTAAGGGTTCTGATAAAGGCCTCATTTCTAAAATATATAGAGAATTGTCTCATGTTTATAAGAATTCAAGCCATTCTCCAATCGATAAATGGTCAAAGGATATGAACAGACAATTTTCAGAGGATGAAATTAAAACTATTTGTAGTCATATGAAAAGGTGCTCCAAATCACTATTGATCAGAGAAATGCAAATTAAGACAACTCTGAGGTACCACTACACACCTGTCAGATTGGCTAAAATGACAGGAAAAGATAATGATGAATGTTGGAGGGGATGTGGGAAGGCTGGGACCCTGATACATTATTGATGGAACTGTGAAAGGATTCAACCATTCAGGGGAGAATCTGGAACTATGCTCGAAAAGTTATCAAACTGTGCATACCCTTTCACCCAGCAGCGTTTCTATTGGGCTTATATCCCAAAGAAATCATAAAGGAAGGAAAGGGCCCCATATGTGCAAGAATGTTTGTGGCAGCCCTTTTTGTAGTGGCTAGAAACTGGAAACTGAATGGATGCCCATCAATTGGAGAATGGCTGAATAAATTACAGTATATGAAAGTTATGGAATATTATTGTTCTATAAGAAATGACCAGCAGGATGATTTCAGAGAGGCCTGGAGAGACTTGCATGAACTGATGCTAAGTGAAATGAGCAGAACCAGGAGATCATTGTACACGGCAACAACAAGACTACATGATGATCAGTTCTGATGGTTGTGGTTCTCTTCAACAATGAGATGTTTCAAACCAGTTCCAATTGTTCAGTGATGAAGAAAGCCATCTACACCCAGAAAAAGGCCTGTGGGATCTGAGTGTGGACCACAACAAAGCATTTTCATGCTCTCTATTGATGTCTGCTTGCATTTTTGTTTTTCTTCTCAGATTTTTGTTTTTGTTTTTTTGTTTGTTTGTTTTTTTCTTGTAGATCCGATTTTTCTTGTACAGCAAGATAACTGTATAAATATGTATATATATACATATATGATTTGTCATATATTTTAACATAATTAACGTGTATTAAACTACCTGCCATTTACGGGAGAGGGTGGTGGGAAGGAATGAAAAATTTGTAACAGAAAGCTTTGCAAGGGTGAAATGATGAAATAAAAATTTCAATGATGAAATAAAAAAAAGGAAAAAAAAATAGAAATTACAGTCAAGTTTACCCAGGGCATGAAGAAGTAATGATTTGCATCAGATCAAAAAGCAAATATATAACAGACACATAACTTGAATTCAGTTGTTTATATCTGTAAAATTAGCTCGCTATTCATCATATTATATTGGCTATATGAATACATTCTCATTTTTTGTGTCTCTGCCTTTTAGTAACTCTGTCTCTCTGTGTCTATGTCTTTGTATCTCTTTCTTTCTCTGTGTGTGTTTCTATCTCTTTTTCTGTTTCTCATTCCCCTTTCCCCAACATCACTTGACCATTTATTTGACAGTTTGCAAGAGTAACCTATCTTTTCAGTTTCTGGAAGTGAATATTCATTTATATGAAATTTCAGAAACCTCAGTAGCTTATTAAGTTGGTATGTGCAGTCCTTATATCTCAAACGTCTTGAAATGACATCAGGGTAATGTTAGAATTTAGTAAAGTTATCTCCCAAATTTATTATCAATGAGTATGAGAAATAATGAAGCAGGAAATTTTTGTGCAGGTAAAGGAAACGTATCAAATAGTTGACTTCTGTATAAATATTGTTCTTTGAGATTCTTTTTCTCTAGCTTCTTTCTACTGTTCTCTAGCCTGATATTGATGCATCACACTTCCAAATCTGATAAAGAACATATGGGATTTTGAACTTATTGACATTGTTCCATTAAAAATTACATTTGGAAGCATGTTAAAAGGTCACCTCTCTGGTTACTTATTTCTTGACACTTTGCTAGCACTGACTGTAGCCTTGGTTCATTAGTCAAGGATATTAACAGCCAGGGTTCGGCTTCCTTCTGTCGCATGGTATAGTCTGGGCCCACACACATATTTCTGAGGCTTGTTAGAGTCTTTTTTCCTTAAGAAATTCCCATTAATCTCTGCCTAAGGAGTGCAATAATAGGTTAGTTAGTCATCAGATACAAATCAGAATCATTTTTACAAGTACCTTTAATAGTTTTCCTTGGTTCTCTGCCTATGTTTTAAGAAAATGGAGGGTAGGGGTAGAAGTGGAAAGGGCTCACCCCTCTACAATATACCATCTTGCCAATCTTCAAGCAGATCTCATTTTGGAATAATTGAAATTAAGTTACTAAAATAGTACAGGGTCAAATTCAGGAGAAAAAATACTCTCACAATGGAAATGAGATCTCCTAGAATACTGACTTTTATTCAGATGGAAGCTTTATCTTTGATCAAATTCAGATTCTACACTCTACTGTTCCCTTCTATCCCACAGGACAAGAATGGTACAAACAGATAGACAAACAATTGGCTTATAGAGGCAGTTTATAATAATAATTGCTAACATTATTATTACCTATGATAAGCATATTAATGAAAAGAATGATATCTGCTCACCTATCTTCTTACAGAAATGTTGGAATAGTAGATTTTGTGAGTATGAATGAGTATGTGCTTATAGGGTGGGAGGGGTGTTTCATGTTTTTCTTCCCTCTCTAACTTGGAAAAGAAGAAATATCAGAAGATCAGGAAATGCATTATATGATTTTTGTATGCAATATTAGTCCATTTCTTGGCAGATGCCCAAATCTATTGTGGCAAGAAAGTAATAGATGTACTAACTAGGGACTCAGACTAACTGGCTACTGTCCAAGAAACATTAAAAAATTGAGCAGTGAACATAACAAGTAAGATGATGCATGCAAATTCTGATGTCTTATTGAAAAACAGAATATTTATTAATATATTAGGATTGGCGACACGAGGGTGTTTTAATACCTATTCAGATATTACTCACAAACATATTTCATGGAATTATTCATTCCAAAAGCTGGTGTTTTTAAAAATGTTTCGTTTTAGCTTCCTTTAAAGGAAGGTTTGTGGGATTAGAATAAAGTGATCATTACTAGCAGGACCATTCATGGATAAAACTAGGATCTAGGGAAGATTTGTCTTTGATGTCCTCCTATCTCCCCAGCAAGGTCCATCTTTTTCCTTTTGGTGCCTTGCCATATATCCATTCAGGATTCCAGGATGTTACATGATCATTAAGTGTATAAAGAACTGTCCAATAATATTTGATTTTAAATGGGTATTTTTGAAAATAGGTAATACTCAAATGAAACTCAAAAGGTTGAATGAGGACAGCAAAGGCTGGTATTTGGGAGTGGGGGTGGCTTATTCTGCATTGCCTGATGACCCTGTTTGATTCAAAGAAGTTTCTTTATCTTGCCATGCCAAAAGCATAAGGTACATATGGATTCTCAATGTGAGAAAGAAATAAAATATTTCACCTAATGCATTTCTTCTTTCTCTGAGTTTTTGACTAAAAGTAACAAAAAAAGAACATTCCTTTTGTAGTCAGAGATCAAAAACATCTTTGAGTTTTGTCTTTTATTATCTCTGTGAATTGGGCTTTTTCTGTAACTTCTCTAGCCCTCAATTTCCTCATCTGTTAAATGAGGGGGTTGAATTAGAAGACCTCTCCAGTTTCTTCCAAATTTACATCTCTGCTCTTGACTTTTATTAACCTTTCTGATTCTGGACATTTATTATTCATAAATCAATACATAAACATTTATTAACAATATCTTATAATCTGGGCACTGGATTTACAAAGGAAGTGGCATATGTACCTACCATGATTTTTGTGTAATAATTATTCTCAGACAGAGATCCAGAAGACTATGTTATATGAAGATTTGGGCGTTTGTCTTAGGGAAGAAAAGGGTGGCTCAGCAGGAAATGAAGGAGATGGAAATACTAAAATGGCTCTTGGACACTTTAATTTACAGAAAGAGTTTGAAACATGATCCTTAAAAAAAATAACCTTCACAATGCTTTTTACCATTTGAGGGATTCTGATGAAAAATGTGGTGTAAGGAAGTCATTCATAATGTTGCCTTTCTTTGGCATTATTGTAAACTGACTATAGAGTCAATGTTCAGTTTTTGGAGTAATGGGTGAGGGATAAATGAAATCAACAAATAATTCAAGAACCTCATTTTAGCTAATGGATACAACCAACTTTCCCACCATACCTTTTACAAGGCGGTGAAATGAACATATTGAAGTATCATATTCTTTTACTTCTGCCTGACCAATAAGCACTTAGATAGCCAAACGATTGGCTCGTTCATGACTTGCCAACTGTCCTGAATTCAATCCTGTATTGTTCTCATTCAGAAAACCATTGTTAGATCCCAGTCATTCTATCCTTCTACCCTTACCTCTTGAGTTGATCTGTTCCTTTGGCAAGAGAGTTGTCTTTTTTTTTTAAATAGCATCAAGAAGATAAAAATTAACCCAGAAAGTACATGATGTGCAATTTTTAAATAGGCACATACAAAATTCACCTTTTGGCTAATTATTAGGGAGAGCTAAATTCCCCTTCTTTAATGATTGATTGTTTGGTCTTCATTTTTATGAGCATAATTCTATTTGTGAAAAACTCCAAAATAAATGAATACTCTCTTTTATTAACTGATATTCTCATCTATTCATCTATTCTTTAGTGAATATTTAAATTCCCTCAAGATATTTTAATATATTTTTATAGATATATTTTTTAACCTGGATAACCTCAATGTTTTTTACTCTGTAGTCCAATGGTGAGATTTACAAAGGAATTAAGATAATTTTCTGCTAAGAGGTTTGGTGTATAGGTTCAAACTCTGTTGCTATATTTTATTGGCTTTATGACTGAATAATTCCCTTACTCTTTTAAGCATTAATTTGAAAATAAAAGGATATAATAAATAATTTCTAATATTTCTTCCAACTCTGAAATCTTTGTTTTATGATCTGGCAAGTCAACCACACAATAAATATAAATACCAACTGGTAAATAAAGGAATTAAACTTTGATTAACCAGAAATCTCAATTGAATTTATTTTCTTCATTTTCTATCTGAAATTAATTTAAATTAAAAATAATTAAGCAACTCACTATGTGAAAAACATTGTTATTAGCATCATGGATGCAAGCACTGAGAGTAGGTAGGAAATGACAGTCTATACTCTAAATGAATTTATACTATTTTGTTTTCTGGTTAATATTGTTCTTGGACTTCTAATAGCTAATACTATGACTTCCACAGAGCAGGAATTTAATACATTTGTTGAATTTGTTAAATTTTCAGAGTGGTAAGAGAATGCTCTGAGTGTGGTATGGGATACTGGAGAATACCTGGGTTACTTAATTTGATCTTGGGCAAATCATTTCCTTTATCATGCCTCAGTTTCCTTATACTGGAAATAAGGAAGGTTTTGACTAGATTATTTCCTTAATCCTTTCTACTTCTAAATCTATCTTCCCAAGAGACAGATGTTCTGTGACGAACTATCATAAGATTAAAGGTGAGATGTAGACTAAGTGTTCTAGGAAAACCCAATGAGGAAGAGAATATTTTTTAGCTCAGGAAATAGAGGAAGTTTAAGGAAGTACATTCACAGTGTTTTAGAGTCAACTTATATATATATGATACATATGACTATATATATATATATACATATATACATATAATCTTGTGAGAGCTGATTGATAAAAATCATTGGCATTCAATTGATTTTATATTTAGCCCCAAGCTAACTATAATGTCTGGACTCATTTATATAAAATACCTAATATCAAAGGAAGTCCCTTTGAAAATAAAGGGTAAAAAGAAGTCCTGATCCTTAATGAGATGACTCATTTTTCCAATTGAACCTTTTACAAGAGATAGAGTGTTTTTCTTTTTCTTTTTTTTTTTTTTAAACCAGCAAGGCAAGGTCTTTTATAACCCACATTTTGGCTTTGACTCATACATAACCTCATGATTTTTGTTGTCTTTTTATATAATCAGAATAACCTTTATGAAACTAAAACACACAAGCATGCATGCACATGCACACACACAAACATATATGCATACAAGCACAAATAGAACACATACACAAACACACATGTACACATATACCCACAAACATATACATATATACACACATGGAACTGGTGGAGTTTCTGGCTAGAGAAATTTTCTTAAACTCTCCTAGCTCTAATTGTTACATGCAAATTGTTCAATAAATAATGTTAGCCATGAAAAGAAAAAGATATTAATTAAGAAAAGGAATTAGGCCGACTCAGTCTCATACATGAGACAAAAGGTTAAGTAAATGCCAAGGCCTCTCTGCCTTTTCAAACAATGAATATTAGCTTTAGAATCATTAATGTCTGCTTAGAAAACAGAGTCATATTGGAGATGTGTATGCCAAAAAAACCAAGGCCAATGCTGTTTCTTTTCAGTCTGAAACTAAATTATTTTCCAATTGAGGGTCAAATATAGGCAATTAAGAGTTCTAGGTAAGACAACAGGGAGTGGCACTTTAAATATGTGGCCAAATTGAGATCAAGTTTTTCCTTGAATGTAGTAGCTAACATAAATATGTAAAATCTGGAAAAGAATTGATGAGGAAAAGCACAGCTAGCTTTTTTAACTCTCTGTCCACTGAACAAGCCTTTTGGGCTCCAGAAATGTCCAAAGGCTGCTCACTAGTTTAGATGGGACTGAGCTTGTCCCACTTAGTAGCTCATGTCAGAGATTGTTTATACTTGTGCTAGTAACAATGCTAAATGAATTCTAGAAACGCTGGTGATCAGCATGACTTTTTCAAGTAGCTAGCATTTTGATATCTTCCTTTATTGATCAGGCAATACCACAAATTATTGTCATTCTTTTCTTTTAATTTTCCAGTGGGTTTTTTATTCAGGGATTTTTCTTACAAAACTTTACGTTTTGCTGAAAAATATAAAATAGTTGATTGCCAAGAATTAGTTCAAGCTGAAGGACCTTATGTATATGATTTTCTCAAGTGATTTACTCTCTCTGGGACTCAGTTTCTTCATATATAAAATGATATGATTTGAACTAATAATGATAAATGAGAATTCATACAGTATTCTAAGGTTTGCAAAGTACATTACAAATATTATTTTATCTTCATAACCCACAACCCTGAGATGACATTGCTATTATGATTTACAATTTAGAGATGAAGAAATTGAGGCAGACAAAGATTTGAATAGTGTCACAAAGCTGGTAAGTATCTAAGGTCAAATTTGAACTCAGATCTTCATGATTTGAGGAATAAGTGGAACCTTAGTTTCCTTTCTTCTCCAGATCTATTTCATTCTTTCTTGGTGAAGTATAAAAATAAATTTGAAGTACCTCTCATCTCTCTTCTAATTGACCACCTCCCATAAAATTGAAATAACCTTCTTAAAATGAATGTTTTTCTAAAATAAATTAATTCTCTCAAAATGAACCTAAAACTTATGTTTATATTTTTGTAAAAGAGCTGTCTGGAATTCTGATTCCAGAGCTATGGGGAAATATCTTAATTCCTTTCATAAATGTAACAAATAATAATTTGTGTGGAATTTTTAAAATAGGCTAGGTACTTTCCAGACATTCAGAAAAAGATCTTAAACAAATCCCTGCTGAGCTTTGGGTCCATGGTGTCTGAAATGATTGGGATTCAATAAATGCATTTGGCCTCAGGTCCTGTTTCTCCTAATGGCTAAATATGTATATTCATTTGAAAGACAATTTAATCCATTCAAATCTAAGTCATTCAGTTTTAAAGTGTTGGCTTTGTGGAGTTAATTTTCTATCCATCTAAGCCTAGGGAACCAAAACTTTCTAATGGGTCTGAATTAACAGACCACACCAGGACCACTGCATTCAGTTCTAAGCATATTTAAGAGAGAACATCATAAGCCAAAGATTATTCACAGAAGGAAAACCAGAATAGTGAAGTATCCTTGATTTCAGACTATATGACTGTTACTTAAAGAAAAGTGGCATGGTTAGTCTGGAGAAATAAAGACTCAGTCTGCTAGTGAGTCTTCCTGCCTTAACTCTCAACCCATTCCAAATCATTTTTCATTCAGCCACTAAAGTCATTTTCTTAAAACTCACTACCCTCCCAACCACTGCTCAATAAACTCCAGTAGCTTGCTGTTGCTTTCAGGATCAAAGCCAACATGGGTCTATCTTCTTCTTGTTCTTTTTTTTCCTTGTTGTTCTTCTTGTTGAAGTTTTCATTCTTGTTCTTTTTGTATTTGTTCATGTTCTCATCCTGCTCTTTCTCCTCCTCTTCCTTCTCCTCTTCTTCCTCCACGTCTGGAATGCTTTCCTTTCAATCTCACTATCTTATTTTCATTATTTTCCTTCTTTTCTCTTTTTATTTATCCTGTATATGGTTTGTATATGTTTGTTTACTGGTTACTGTCCTTATTAGGATGTAAGCTCCCTGAGATCAAGAGCTGTTTTTTGCCTCTTTTTGTATCCTAAGTACTTAGTATAGTACCTGGCATAGGTTCTTAATAAATGTTTCTTGTTTAACTGATTTGATTGACTTAAGAGAACATTTTAATTGTCTCTAGGTACCTTAAAGGCCATAACATAGACAAAGGATTAAACTTTTCTTCTTGGTGCAAAAGGTAGAACTAGATACAATTGACCAGACATACATATATATATATATATATATATATATTGGGGGGCGTGGGGGGGGATTAAAATTATACATGAGTGTAATGGTTTGCTTTGGGAAGTTGATGTATCCATGTACTACCTGAAATAATTGATAGATGTATTGTACAGGAGGTTGGCTGCCATGTATGATTAGTATTGGAGCTGGCTCTGATTAATATATTTCAGTGAAGTATACATTTTGTAATTTATCTTTAGATCTGAGATAGGGTAAGGAAGAGAATGATATTTGAGAGGGGAGAATAAGTCATTCATTCAACAAATATTAACTGAGTTCCTAATAAAATCTCTGCTGTCACAGAATTTACAATCTGGTAGAATGTGAGTTAGGACTCAAATTCTAAAGGAGTTCTGAATAGATTTCATGGGGTCCATGAATTTGTATGGATAACAAATACATCTTTATTGTCATTAGCATTTAAGTGAATTTTTTTCCTTGAATTATTAAAAAAGCTTTATATTCTGAAACTACAAAAGGAGTCCATTTTTTTAAACAAAGAAAAGGTTAAGGATTTCTATCCTAGGGAAATTTTCTTGACCCTGTCTATTAGAGAGTTGATGATAGATCTTTGGAAGTCTATTTCTCTATGCTTCTGTTTTACCATGTGTAAAGCAGAGTTAGACTAATTCACATTTATATAATACTTAAGAGTTCACAAAAGTTTTATGATTCTTAAAAGTTCACAAAATACCTTCCTAGAAGCTATTCAAAGATCAAAAGAAAAAAAAAACCCACCAACAACCTGTTATGCTTATTTTATATATGAGTTAAGTGATTTGGCTAAACTCAAGTGTTAATGAATTCTGTAGCCAGAAATTCATGGAGGTCTTCTGCTATCATTATGCTTTCCATTAGACTAAATGACCTTTTAAATAGCTAGTTTCCTTCTATCACTGCTTTCTCCTACCACCTTTCACTGTTTTCTCATTCAAATGGCAGATTCTATGGAATTAAGAAAAACTTACAAGGAACAAAATATCTAATAAAAATATTTTACTATAGATAATCTTAATTAAGCTTTGAGAAGAATGATGTGGTATAAATTCAGTGTCTTAATTGTCAGTTAGTCAGTAAACATTTATTGAATCATTACTTAGCTAGCTATTTACATTAGCTACAATATTACAATAGCTAGCTATGAAATTTGTTCCAAATTATTTCCTCTTTTTGTTAGAGGTTGTTTTATTTTATTTTTATTTTTTTAAACATTTTATTTGCAAAACATATGTATGGATAATTCTTCAACATTAACCCTTACAAAGCATTCTGTTACAAATTTTTCACCCTACTCCCCACCCCTCCTTTAGATGGCAGGATATCCACTACATGTTAATTATGTTAAAATAATTGACAAATCAAATATATGTATACATATTTCCACACATCATTTTTGTGCAAGAAAAATCGTATCTACAGAAAGAAAAATCAGAGAAAGGAAACACAATGCAAGCAAACATCAATAGAGAGCATGAAAATGTTATGTTGTGATCCACATTTCACATCCCTCTCTCTGGGTGTATATGGCTTTCTTCACTGAACAATTGGAACTGGTGTGAAACACTTTATTGTTGAAGAGAGCCATGTCCATCAGAATTGATCATCACATAGTCTTGTTGCTGTGTATAATGTTCTTCTGGTTCTTGCTGATTTCACTCAGCATCAGTTCATGCAAGTCTCTCCAGGCCTCTCTGAAATCATCCTGCTCATCATTTCTCACAGAACAATAATATTCCATAACATTCATATATCATCATTTATTCAACCACTCTTCAATTGATGGGCATCCATTCAGTTTCTAGTTTCTAGCCACTACAAAAAGGGCTGCCACAAACATTCTTGCACATATGGGGCCCTTTCCTTCCTTTATGATTTCTTTGGGATATAAGCCCAATAGAAACGCTGCTGGGTGAAAGGGTATGCACAGTTTGATAACTTTTCGAGCATAGTTCCAAATTGCTCTCCAGAATGGCTGGATCCATTCACAGTTTCACCAACAATGCATCAGTGTCCCAGCCTTCCCACATCCCCTCCAACATTCGTCATTATCTTTTCCTGTCATTTTAGCCAATCTGACAGGTGTGTAGTGGTACCTCAGAGTAGTCTTAATTTGGATTTCTCTGATCAATAGTGATTTGGAGCACCTTTTCATATGACTACAAATAGTTTTTATTTCATCCTCTGAAAATTGTCTGTTCATATCCTTTGACCATTTATTGATTGGAGAATGGCTTGAATTCTCATAAATGTGAGACAATTCTCTATATATTTTAGAGATGAGACCTTTATCAGAACCCTTAAATGTAAAGATGATTTCCCAATTCATTGCTTCCCTCCTAATCTTGTCTGCGTTAGTTTTGTTTGTACAAAAAGTTTTTAACTTAATATAATCAAAATTATCTATCTGGTGTTCAATTAAGAGTTCCAGTTCTTCTTTGGACATAAATTTATTCCATCTCCACAGGTCTGAGAGGTAAACTATACTACATTCCTCTAATTTATTTATAATATCACTCTTTATATCCAGATCATGAACCCATTTAGATCTTATCTTGGTATGTGGTGTTAGCTGTGAGTCAAGCCCTAATTCTTTCCACACTAGTTTCCAATTTTCCCAGCAGTTTTTGTCAAATAATGAGTACTTATCCCAGAAGCTGGGGTCTTTGGGTTTATCAAACACTAAATTGCTAAAGTTATTACCTAGATTGTCCTGTAATTCTATCTTATGCCACTGATCGACTACTCTATTTCTTAACCAGTTCCAAATTGTTTTGATGAGTGCTGCTTTATAATATAGTTTTAGATCTGGTACAGCAAGGCTACCTTCATCAGCCTTTTTTTTTCATTAATTCCCTTGAAACTCTTGACCTTTTTTTTTCTTCCAAATGAACTTTGCTACTGTTTTTTTCTAGAATTGTAAAATAAATTCTTGGGAGTTTGAATTGTATGGCACTAAATAAGTAAATTAGTTTGGGTAGTATTGTCATTTTTATTATGTTTGCTCTGCCTATCCATGAGCACTTAATGTTTTTCCAATTGATTAGGTCTGATTTTATTTGTGTGGAAAGTGTTTTGTAGTTTAGTTCATATACTTTCTGACTTTTCCTTGGCAGATAGATTCCCAAATATTTTATCCTATCATCTGCTATTTGGAATGGAATTTCTTTTTGTATCTCTTGCTGCTGAACTTTGTTCGTCATATATAAAAATGCTGATGATTTATGTGGATTAATTTTGAATCCTGCCACTTTGCTAAAGTTGTGAATTGTTTCTAGTAGTTTTTCAGTTGAGTCTGTAGGGTTCTCTAAGTATACCATCATGTCATCTGCAAAGAGTGATAATTTGGTTTCTTCATTACCTACTCTGATTCCTTTTATCTCTTTTTCTTCTCTGATTGCCGAAGCTAACATTTCTAATACAATATTAAATAGTAATGGTGACAGTGGGCAGCCTTGTTTCACTCCTGACGTTATTGGGAATGGTTTTAGTTTGTCTCCATTACATATGATGCTTGCTGATGGTTTTAAATAGATGCTACTGATCATTTTAAGGAAAAGCCCATTTATTCCTATACTCTCTAGTGTTTTTAATAGGAAGGGGTGTTGGATTTTATCAAATGCTTTTTCTGCATCTATTGAGATAATTATATGGTTTTGTTAGTTTGGTTATTAATATAATTAATTATGCTGATAGTTTTCCTAATATTGAACCAGCCCTGCATCCCTGGTATAAATCCTACTTGGTCATAGTGTACTATCCTGGGGATGACTTTCTATAATCTTATTGCTAATATCTTATTTAAAATTTTTGCATCAATATTCATTAGGGAAATTGGTCTATAGTTTTCTTTCTCTGTTTTCTCCCTACCTGGTTTAGCTATCAGCACCATATCTGTATCATAGAAGGTATTTGATAGTATACCTTCTTGCCCTATTTTTTCAAATAGTTTATATAATACTGGAATTGTTCTTTGAATGTTTGGTAGAATTCATATGTAAATCCATCTGGCCCTGGAGATTTTTTCTTAGGGAGTTGATTAATAGCTTGTTCTATTTCTTTTTCTAAAATGGGGCAATTTAAATAATTTATTTCTTCTTCTGTTAAACTGGGCAATCTACATTTTTGTAGATATTTTTCCATTTCATTTAGATTATCAAACTTACTGGCATAAAGTTGGGCAAAGTAACTCCTAATTATTACTCTAATTTCCTCTTCATTGGAGCAAAGTTCTCCCTTATCATTTTTGAGACTAACAATTTGATTTTCTTCTTTCCTTTTTCTAATCAAATTAACTAAAGGCTTATATATTTTGTTGTTTTTTCATAAAACCAACTCTTAGTTGTATTTATTAATTCAATAGTTTTCTTATGTTCAATTTTATTAATCTCCCCTTTCATTTTCAGAATTTCCAATTTGGTATTTAATTGAGGGTTTTTAATTTGTTCTTTTTCTACCTTTTTTAATTGTAAGTCAAATTCATTGATCTTCTCTTTCTCTATCTTATGCAAGTAAGCAACTAGAGATATAAAATTACCCCTTATAACAACTTTGGCCATATCCCACAAATTTTGGTATGTTGTCTCATTATTGTCATTCTCCTGGATGAAATTATCGATTGTGTCTATAATTTGCTCTTTCACCCATTCATTCTTCAGGATTATATTATTTAATTTCCAATTGGTTGTTTTATTTTTTTCAAAAATAAATCCTTATCCTCCAAATACATTAAGTATAATCTTAAATCCAAAGAAGCATCTTTAATAGCCAACCATTAGAATTGAGAAGAACTGTTAAATTCCATTAGGAATCTACTTTATGGACTTTGAATCATCCTATAATACAGTGAACCCCAGATGAAACATCATCTTTGGAGTCCATTATATAGGACCTACAGTAGGTGAAATTTCTTTATAATGATTCATTTTTTTTGCAATTTAGTATTTACCTTCTGGATTAAAGGCCAAGACAAATGTGCCTTATATTGAATTTCTCTCTAAAGCAAACTGTTTAAAGGGGTTGAAAGCTCTGTGTGGTATACACAGAATTACCAAAATTTTAGAATTGGGAGGAGGTACATCTCAGTGAATATCTACTCTGATTCATATTTGAAAAAGAATTCCCATTACAGAGTACCCAATAAGTCATCATCCATGCTTTACTTGAAGTTACCAATGAGGGAGAACCCATTATTTTCAGGGGCAATTCATTCACTTATGAGTAACTTTAATTGTTAGGAAAGTTTTTTTATGTTTGTCTTGTTTTATTTTTCCATAATTGATATTGATTTTTACCCTCAGTG
>JAJPUD010010197.1:0-65081 GCA_023553655.1 Myrmecobius fasciatus | reverse complement strand
AGAAAGAAAATTATAGACAAATCTCCCTAATGAATAATGATGCAAAAGTCTTAAATAAAGTATTAGCAAAGAGATTACAGAAAATCATCCCCAGGATAATAAACCATGACCAAATAGGATTTATAACAGGAATGTAGGGCTGGTTCAATATTAGGAAATCTATTAGCATAATTGACTATATCAATAACCACATTAACAAAAAACATATGTTTATCTCAATAGATGCAGAAAAAGTATTTGATAAAATCCAACACTCATTCCTATTTAAAACACTAGAAAATAAAGGAATAAATGGACTTTTTCCTTAAAATAGTCAGTAGCATCTATTTTAAACCATCAGCAAGCATCATATGTAATGGAGAAAAACTAGAACCATTCCCAATAAGATCAGGGGTGAAACAAGGTTGCCAACCATCTCCATTAGTATTCAGTATTGTAATAGAAATGTTAGCTTTGGCAATAAGAGAAGAAAATGCAATTAAAGGAATCATAGTTGGTCATGAGGAAACCAAATTATCACTCTTTGCAGATGATATGATGGTGTACTTAGAGAACCCTAGAGAATCAACCAAAAAAACTATTAAAAATAATTCACAACTTTAGCAACATTGCAGTGTACAAAATAAATCCACATAAATGATCAGCATTTTTATACATTACTAACAAAATCCAACGTGGTCCCAGTGTTCTCCTGGTTTTTTCACCTCATTCAGAGGCAGACCAAGATCTCTTTTGTACACAGTAAGCAATCCTCCAAAGAATGAGAAAATATAAAGTACAATTGTGAGAAGTTTTCAACATAATATGCATCCTTCAGTCTATAACTTCTGAATCAAAATCAAAATTTTGGGTTTGGACCGAAGGTTACAGACTGAGGACAGACTGAGAAGTGAATTTATATCAAATCATGAAAAATGGAGCTTCATTTGTGTTCACTTCATTACAATTTACTTTAAGTAAAACCAATATGAAGTCTTCAAAGGAAGTCAAGGTCAAAATTATTGTCCTATACAATAAATTATGGACATGGCCACATTGTTAAAGAACTATCTTTCCTAAAGTTACCCACAAGTGTTCTATGATCACAAACTCTGAATTTGCTTTATATACCCATAAATTGCTATTGTTATATCTCTTTCTATGTTCCACTCCCCTTACACCTATTTTTAAGCCTCTGTGTGACTTTTATCCCTCAAAGTTTGCTTTTTTCAAGTTATTCAATGCACTCTGGCTATATTGTACTCCTTATTCAATGGTGATTCTTTTTTTTAACCAATAAAGCAACTAACTCTGCATTATCCTCTACTTTCTCTCTTCTGCCATTGTTCTAATATCCTCTTAATGTGCCAAACCCCACTTCTTGATTATTCCCATTGGCCTAACATTCATACTTCTCAGTATAACTGGAGGAAATTACATACAATATTGATTGGGTCCTCTACAGATTTAGGTTATACAAGCTCAACTTTGTTTTTAATGTAAAAAGATAATACTTTTAGACCTTTCTAATCAATTTTCTATGCTAGTTAACCCAGAAGTTATTTCAGATCTTATAGTCTTCTGTATAGTTTGCTGAACTCATAGCCTCTCAAAAAAAGAGGACATTACTTCTTATTTAAAAATAATCTATACCATTTACTATAAAATCTCTTTTTTGTCCTCAATTTATAGCTCTTGTCTTTACTTCCCCATTTCTCCTCTTACCTTATTCTCTGATATCTTTCTCTTTCCTTAAAATCAAAGCTATATGTAAATATATATATATATATATAAAATATACATATATGATATATACATACTTTTAAAAATTGTATTTATTTTATTCTGAACTTAAAATATAAAATAAGCATTGCCATAACATACTAGACTAGAAAAGGGAAAAAGGATGCTTGTTCATTAAACTGCAAGTCTAAATCTTGCTATTCCTTTTAAATATATAAGATTATCATGTAACTGTTTTCTTCCCTCTTCAACCTGCCCTAGAGATTGCTACCAGAAGACACAAACAAGTGTGTGTGTGTGTCCATCCATATATCTATCAATATTGACATATACAAGCACACATATATACCATTTTATGCACACTTCTATTTACCAGTTCTTTTTCTGACTTAAAGTAGTGCTTTCCTTCCCAAATTATTTGTAATAGTCAAAAGAATTTAGCCACTCAAAGTTGTTCTTTAAACAGAATTGTTGTTACTGTATAAAATATTCTCTTAGTTCTTTTCATTTTGCTCTACATAATTCCATGCAAGTCTATCCATGTTTTTCTAAGATCATTGAGCTCATTTCTTATAGCATAATAGTATTCCATCACAATCATGTCACAACTTGTTCAAATGATGGGCATCCTCATAATTTCCAGTTCTTTGCCACTACCAAAGAAAGCTGCTATAAATATTTTAGAACTTACAGATCCTTTTTATCATTCCTTATTCATCTTAGTAAACAGATTTAATTAAGGTAATTTAATTAAGGTAAACAGACTTAATGATGGTATTGCTGAGTTAAAGGGTATGGGCAATTTAATAACTTTGGACAAAATTCCATATTGTTCTCTAAAATGATTAGATCAGCTCACAGTTCTACCAACAGTGAATTAATATCCTAATTTTTGCACAGATCCTTCAATATTTGTCATTTTTTCAGTCATTTTAGCCAATCTTAAGATTGTTGTAATTTGATTTCTCTAATCTATAATGATTTAGAGCATTTTTTTTTCAAATAGCTTCAAATGGTTTTGTTTTCTTCACTTCCCTGTTTGTATCTTTTGACCATTTATCAATTAGGGCATGATTTGTATTCTTATAGATTTGACAAAATTCTTTACATATTTGAAATATGAAATCTTTATCTGAGACTCTATCTGTAACATTTCCCTAATCTTCTGCTTTCCTTCTGATCTTTGCTACTTTTATTTTAACAATATTTGTAGTCTTAATTACACCTTTCATCTTTTCTAGCAGGTTATCAAGCCTATTATTCCCTTATTCTCTAATCTTCAATTTCTCCCTATCTACTGGCTTTTTTGCCTCATGTCTATAAACCTGTTTTAACATCCTTTATTTTTAAGAAAAAATACTCCCACTATATCTTACAATCTCTGCTATTTTTTCATAGATCTCCTTTTCTCAGACAATCTGCCTGAGGAAGCCTGCCATGTTCATTACTTACTCTTATCTCACTCATTTCTTAATCTTTTGTAATCTTGTTTATGACCTTATTTCTCCACTGAAACTCTCTGATGATGTCTTTATTATTAAATGTAATGACCTTTTCACAATTCTTCTCCTTCTTAACTCTATGCATCATTTGACACTGATGGCCAACATCTTCTTCTGGATATTCCCTTCTTTTGATTTTGATGACACTACTCTCTCAATTCTACTTGATTGAATTTTCTCTGGTTTTCTTTGCTGGGTCATGATCCATATAACCTTCTTTCCTTGTTCTAGGATGTCTTTTCTTTTCTCTGTCTTCATTCTCTCACTCGTTCCATTCATAAGAGTTCAATTATCACCTTTATGCAGATGATTCTGATTTCTTCTTGCAATATGTGATGGAGATTAGCATTAGAGTTTTCTGCAGGTTCAGAATAATATTAAGGGAAAAGGTGAGGTTTGGTCCATAGAACCTTACAATCAAGCAGTACAAGACAAGCACTACATTGATCACTTTAGAATTCTGGTGGGAACTAGGACATGAGGCTGACAACTCTTTTCATTTCTGCAAGAAGGACTAAGCCCTGGTCTTATGACAAAATCTTAATCCAAGAACTCAATCTGTATAATTAAGCAGGAAGAGAAAAATTCTTATAACAATGAAGAAATACAATTAGTTAGAAGGACTAGTTTACAATAAAATTTCAGAGGAAAAAATAACTCGTCACCAATCCTACCTCCCAGAAGGAGAATGAGGTGGAGTACAGAGAGATAACAGAAATGGAGAGAAAGCTACTGGCAGAGGAAGGTAGGCCCCAGGAAAGAATACCATATTGATAGTTGGGAGACACTGTGATATAGTGAAAAATATTTTTCACTATATCACTAGCTTTAGCAACATCTTAGTTAATAAGATCTAATGTCTGCATATTCCAGGGGATGAAAAACAATATGTTTGCTTTAGACTAGTAATTTTTCTATAGTGTGTTATCTATTAAATAGATTAAAATATGACTTTTCTTTAAATTAAAATGATCATTATTTCTTCTTTCAACTCTGTCCAGCAATATAGACCAAGTAATCAATGAACAAAGGTCAGAATTATAAACACAAATATTTTTCCACTAAAGTTTCAGTTGTAAAGGACAATGTAGCAACAACAGAATTTAAAAGGCACATAAGATGGCCTAATAAAAATACCATGGAAATTGTAATCATACAAAGCTAGAAAGGGAAAGATGAGAGGAGGGGAAAAGTATCTTTTGAACTAGAATGAAAATAGATCTTAGAATTCAAGATAGAAACTTGGTTTGGTTTTTCTTTTTTAAATCATGTCTAGTATTTCAATACTTGTGAAGAACTCTAGTTGGCTAAGATAGAGTGCACATTATTACTTAATCAATGCAGACAGGGTTATAAAACTGTTGGTACACAAGAGGAGCCAAGTCATCTGTTTTCCTTTGTCAAGAATCTTTTCATGAGAAATATTTATGATCTTTTCTTCATATTAGATTGACAATGTCATAAACTTTCACACAAGCTTAATAGAAGATAGCTTTTGTGATCTAAAGGCTCCTTGAACTCTAATATTCAACAACACTCACTTCTGCTATTAAAAAGAGAGTGAAAAGAACTATTAAAAAGTGAAAAACAAATGTTGCACACACATCAAAGAATAATAAAATCTATGTATTAGGGAATTGGAAAGGAAAAAGCATTTATTAAGCAATTCCCCACTTTACAGATATTATCTCATTGATTCTCACAACAACCTTACTAGGTGGATTCTATTATGATCCTTGTTTCACAGTTGATAAAACTGAAGCAAACAAAGATTAAGATTCTTGCCCTGCTAGTATGTGTCTGAGCACATATTTGAACTCATTGCTTCCTGACTCAAGATTTATGGCTCTATCTATGTGCAACTTAGCTGCCTCTTGAGTGGTGTGATCTAAATCCCTGCCTGAAAAGATGAGTCCCCTCTTCACAATTTCTAATAAAAATAATTCAGATTCTGTTTTTTGTCCCTAGATCATTTTGTTGAAACTATACTTTCAAACAAAGGTTATCAGTAATATAGATCCTATATGGATTTAAGAGCTCTAAAGAAGACAGGATTTAAGTATAGCTTATTTTAATATAGTTTTTATAATACTTCATCCTCTTTGACTTTTGTAAAGTATTTAATACTCCTGATAACAATAGGATCAATATGCCACCCTGGGAGACAAAAAAAATGTCCACCTCAGGAAGAACCTCAAAGCAGTTTAGTAGAGAACTCAGGCTCTAGTCTGAATGACAAAGAACTTTGATCTTGGATATTAAGCCTGACATGGCCATATCTCAAAAGGCTTAAATGTGTGGAATATCTTCTAGGTATGTTTCATTCTCTGACATTTGAGTCTCCAAATGAGTCCTCAATCACTTTTACCTCCAAGTAAACTAATATCCTCAATTCCTACAACCTATCATTTCATTTTGCTTTATCTACAACAAGATATAAGCTGCAGACTTCACAGCTCTCATTACCTATAACTACCACCTTCATGATCCCAAATTCCTGAATCCCCCTTCGAATCATTCTATTCATCTGACCTCTATCTCTTCCTCCACTTCACTCTTCTTATAACTTAATTTTATTAGAGCATTTTAATTAACGAGCAATATTTTCCTGTTACCCCACTCAATATAAGAGAAAAAAAACTTGTCATTATAACAAATATGTATAGTCAAGAAAAGCAAATTCTCATATAGTGCCCCTAATTTACTTTATGAATCTTGAGTCTCACTTCTTTATCAAGAATTAGCATATTTCCTCATGATTGATCATTAGTTTGATTAAGGGTATTAAGTGTTTCAAAGTTGTACTTTGTTTTTGTTATTGTAGATATTATTCTTTTGATTTGGCTCACTTCACTTTATTAGTTCATGCACATTCTCCCAAGTTTATCTGAACTAATTCTTCTTTTTATTTCTCATGGTACAGTCATGTTTCATTATTTTTATATACCATTAGTTAAACTCTCTCCCAATTCATGGGCATTCCTATAGTTTATTTTTCTCTGACCCTACAATAAAGACCTGCTCTTAATATTCTTGTATGTGTACACCCTTGTCCTCGATTTATCTCTTTGTGCTATAAGCCTAATAGAGGTATCACTGGCTCAAATACATGAAGTTTTGTGACATTGGGGGCATACTTCCAAATTACTTCTTTTGTCTTCCCTATAAGCTTGTTTATTCCTTTCTCTTTAATTTCCAATTCATCAGACTTACTCTGACAATAATTAATTTTCTTCACTTTTCCACCCCTTAGTGGACCAATTCAATTTCTATTCTGGAACTTCTTCTTTCTTTTTTTACCATTTCTTGTGTCTTTCCAATCTTCAACCCTGATGCTGATGATCTGTCTTCTTTGCTCATACTCAAGAGCAGCTGAACTCTACTAGAAGTCACATTATGCTGACTGAATTCACTATAAATTGTTGTTTTCTCTTCTCATTGCTAAATGACAAAATTTTCTCTTTCTTCTTCCTTTCCTTTTTTCTTCCCTCCTTCCTTCCCTCAATCCCTTTCTAGTATCTACTTTGGTTGATACACAAAATCATTTTTCCCTGCCCTCCTTTTATTTAAAGCCTTTTTGATTATATTTGATAAGACTTTTTTAAATTGATTGTTACTAGTTATATTCCATTATCAACCAAGAATACATTATCCCTATATTTTTTACCACGGTCCAGAAATCTAAATCCAGAAATTTAAATTCTCAAATTATCTTAAATAGTTGTTCAGTTCCTTAATCTATCTTCAGAAGACTTTGTTTTCTGTTGGCAATGGTGGTTTGAAGTATTAACTTTGTCCCTAGGCCTGTTACTTTCTTGCTTAGGAATTAATGTTCCTTAGTAATGTTGTTTTTTTAATCCTTTCTGACAGCACTTCTTGCCCTCATATGAATCTTAAAAAGTAGGTAGTAATTAACATATTTGACAAATCTTCTGAAGTTCTCTGTCACGTCTTGGTTATATGACCCTGGAAAAAGAGTACGCTTCTTCCAAATTAAGATATGAATTATATGACCCTGGAAGGAGAGTATGATTCTTCCAAATTAAGATATGAATTTCAATTTACTAAAGGATTATCTCAAGTGTTTCTTTAAACACTAATTTCCTTTAGTGCATTTGAAAATTGAATTCATTTGCAATTTTTTTAGGAACCCATCAATTGCATAAAACCAAGTACTCTTATAAAGGACTTTTTATAAATAATTTTTGTTATTGATGCCTTTTTTTCAAATTAATCAGTATCCCTCTCCCTTCCTTCCCTGAAACATTATCCCATATTTAAAAAAAGAAGAAGAAAGTGGGAAAAATCAGAATAAAAGATTAATATATCAAAAAAAGTCTTATAGAAAATTTGCAGCACTTGTGAACTTCCCATCTCTGGAAAGAGGTGAGGTAATGGAATCACATGAAACTTCTAATGTGTAATGAAAGTGTTCTCAAAAGATTGAAGATATTGATTGGATATGTGTGTCTGTGTATGTGTGCGTGCATGCATGCATGCACATGCGCAAATCTTGAAGAAAGGAAAGGAACTGGAGCTACTTTTCTTTTTTTTCCTGCAAATTAGACTGAAAAGTCTTTGAAGTTATGAAGAAGCATGTGAATTGAAGGAAAGGTTTACTCAAATTAATATTAACCTGATGCCTTTTTATTACCTATCTAGTAGGTCAGTATCTTAGTGAATATTGCAATTCATCACTTACTTTTCTGTAAAAGAAAGGACAAGAAGGAATTTATTTGAAATGCCTGGAAAGATATTGAAATTGCAACTTACAAAGAGATTCTGAAATATTTTTAATAGGAAGATGGCAAAAGACTAGCATAATCTATGGTTTTAACATTCAATTATGAATGTTCCAGTTTTGTTATAAAGGGCTGAATTAGTTCACTATCAATAGTCACTATATGACCTAATATTCTTTATTTTTATTTTTTATGCTTCCTTAACAATATACATTTGAATTCATGTGGCCATAAATTCAAAATTATAAAAATTAAAACATAAATATTTGAGAGATAGTCATTATGTATGTTTGTCTTTGACAATATGAGAAAAATTTTGATACTGCCTATTTCAATGTATAGAATCAGTTCCATTTCAATAAAACTCCCAAGAAATGATTTTATAGAACTAAAGAATCCTAAGGGAAATATTGTTTAAAAGTACATATGAAAGAGTTAACTCTGAGATACCACTACACACCTCTCAGATTGGCTAAGATGACAGGAAAAGATAATGACAAATGTTGGAGGGGATGTGGGACAACTGGGGCACTGATACATTGTTGGTGGAACTGTGAATGGATCTAATTATTCTGCAGAGCAATCTGGAACTATGCTCAAAAAGTTATCAAACTGTGCATACCCTTTGACCCAGCAGTGTTTCTATTGGGCCTATATCCCAAAGAAATCATAAAGGAAGGAAAGGGCCCCACATGTCCAAGAATGTTTGTGGCAGCTAGAAACTGGAAACTGAATAGATGCCCATCAATTGGAGAATGGCTGAATAAATTATGATATATGAATGTTATAGAATATTATTATTCTGTAAGAAATGACCAGTAGGATGATTTCAGAAAGGTCTAGAGAGAATTACATGAACTGATGCTAAGTGAAATGAGCAGAACCAGGAGATCATTATATACGGCAACAACAAGCCTATAAGATGATCAGTTCTGAAGGACATGGTTCTCTTCAACAATGATGTGATTCAAACCAGTTCCTATTGTTCAGCAATGAAGATAGTCATATACATCCAGATAGAGGCCTGAGGGAACTAAGTGTGGACCACAACATAGCATTTTAAGGCTTTCTGTGAATATTTTCTTGCATTTTTTTTCTTCTTAGTTTGTTTTTTTTTCTCTTTCTAGATCTGATTTTTCTTGTGCAGTAATATAAATATATATATATATATATATATATATATATGTATATATATATGTATACATATATTGGATTTGTCATATAATGTAACATATTTAACATGAATTAGAGTACCTGTCATCTAGGGGTGGGTGTGGGGGGAAGAAGGGGAAAAATTTGGAACAAAAATTTTTTTTGCAAAAGTCAATGTAGAAAAATTGCATGTATTGTAAATAAAAAGTTTTAATTAATTTTTTTAAAAGAAATGATTAAAAACAACAAGGTCACAAATTATCCTATGGGACAATAATCACCTAAACTTTTTGTTTGTGGTTAGAAATAGAAGGTAATTGGAGGGCGGAGCCAAGATGGTGGAGTGAAGATGTGACTCTCTGTGTCCTCCTCCTATCTTCTCTCAAATCAACAATAAAATAAGCCTCTGAACTGATCTTCAAGTCAACGACTACAGAAATATTAGGAAACTGCTTGCAGATATCTCTGAAGAACTTCATATCAGATCTGTTTAACTCAGGCAGAGGAGTAAACAGTTTACTCGGTGCAACCCAGAAATGAGGGTGGGACTCAACTCAGTGTGGCAGAAACTCCAAACTCCAAACACCTGGAGCATATCTGAGCCACTCGGGACACTCTGCCCTGATTGGGGGCAGATGTTCTGGCAGATTTGCTTTTTTTAAGGAGTACTTCAAGCAAAGTCCTAGTCCCCACTGGCCCACGACCTTGAGTTGATTAGCGGAATTGCCTCAGGGCAAACGCAGCCATGCTTCTCTAGCCTTAAACAAACCCCAATGCTGTCTAAAAAAATGAAGAAGCAAAAGAAAGCTCTCACCATAGACAGCTTCTATCGAGAGAAAGAAGGGCAGACCCCAGATCCTGAAGTTCATTTAGACAAAATTCTAGAGGAAGTCAGCAAGGACCATCACTGATCCCCTTTTCAAAAAGCCTTTCTGGAAGATTGCATAAAGAATCTCAAAAGAGAGCTGGAGGATAAATGGGAAAATAAACTGAAATCAGTGCAAGAAGGATACAATATCTTGCAAGAAGGACATAATGCCCTGCAAAAGAGATATGAAAAAGACACCAATTTATTGAAAAACAAAATTGGTGAATTGGAAATAGATAATAATGCACTGAAAAATAAAATTAGTGAAGTGGAAAAAGAGTGCAATGAACAAAAAAATTCAATTGGCCAGTTACAAAAAGAGCTAAAAAAGGTAACTGAAGAAAACAACACTTTAAAAATAAGAATTGAACAAATGCAAGTGAATGACTCAATAAGACTTCAAGAATCAGTCAAACAAAAACAAAAAAAATGAAAAAGTAGAAAAAAATATGAAATATCTCCTAGGAAAAACAACTGACTTGGAAAATAGATCTAGGAGAGACAATCTAAGGATTATTGGACTTCCTGAAAGCCATGATCAAAAAAAGAATCTAAACACTATCTTCCAGGAAATCCTGAAAGAAAACTGCCCTGAGGTTGTAGAATCAGAAGGCAAAATCACCTTTGAAAGAATCCACCTATCACCTCCTGAAAGAGACCCCAAAATTACAACCCCAAGGAATATCGTGACTAAATGTCAGGACTATTGCACCAAGGAAAAGATTTTGCTAGCAGCTAGAAAGAAACAATTCAAATACCAAGGATCAATAATTATAATCACACACAATCTGTCAGCTCCACATTGAAGGATCAAAGGGCCTGGAACCAGATATTCTGAAAGGCAAAGGAACTTGGATTACAGCCAAGAATATCCTATTCAGCTAGAATGAGCATTATTTTCCAGGGAAGAAGATGGTCATTCAATGATACAGGAGAATTTCACCTATTTCTAATGAAAAGACCAGATCTGAACAAAAAATTCAACCTCCAAACACAGAACTCAAGAGAAGCATAAAAAGGGACGGTGCCCAGTGGAAGATGCAGAGAACCCCAGAGTGTTTTTCAGACTCCAGATGGAGCCCATGGTGTCAGCAGTTAGGAAAACCTTGCTTTGACTTGCCGGGGGAGCAGATTTGATGGAGAAGTCATGGCTAGAGAATAAGTACAGAGCACCAAGCCCGATGTTATTTGGACAACGGGACATTTTTTCCATGATCGCTGCAGATCAGCAGAAGTAGCCGGAAGGGCCAGAAGCTAACGAGGTCTTGCCCATTCGTGATTCTCTCCCCTGGCCCAGCAGGACTCGGGGGGGGGGGGGGGGGGGGAACATCTGGAAATGAAGCTATTTGTGCTGAGCAGGATTTCCAGCAGAACAAGAGCTTGGGACGTCTGTAGAATTTCTCTATTTTGATATTTGTTCTTTATACTTAAGCCCTTGCCTTCCAACCTGCCCAGCCATTCAAAGAACAAGTTGTTTGATTAGAGCAATGTAGACTGAATTGGAATCAGGGTGGTGGTAGGGATGAGGCAGAAGAGGGTGGACAAAATAGAGAGTGTTGAGAAATGGAAAGAGCACTTAAATCAGGGGTCAGAAAGAGAGTTCCATTGTTTACTTCCTATTTGGTGTGAATTTGTATAAAGCACTTCCCCTGGGGCAGCTAGGTGGTGCAGTGGTTAGAGCACCAGCTCTGAAGTCAGGAGGACCTGAGTTCAAATCTGGACTTAGACACTTAACACTTCCTAGCTGTGTGAGTCACTTAACCCCAATTGCCTCAGGGGAAAAAAAAGAAAGAAAAGCAAAGCACTTCCCCTCTAGGAACCTCAGTTTTCTCCTCTGTCAGGAAAAGCAATGGGACTAGCCGATCTGGCCAACTTGAAATCATATAATCCTGAGAGAAAGCAGACAGAATTATTGTCTTCCTATCCTAGCAGGACAGAGGAGGTTTAAAAGATTGATTTTGTATTGCATTCAAAAGGTCAACTACAAAAACCCTGACAGAGCACAATGGGAAGGGAATTCATAAATGTAGCAGTCTACCCATTAGTCAATGATTTCTTATGGAGCACCTACTATGTTGAAAATGTCACATCAACTACTACACTGAGGCATGCAAAGACATTTAAATAGAGGCCCTGTCCTGTGGATGCTAATGAGACAGTTAAAGATCTCACAGCATAGAACAGAGCTCTTCAAATGTTTGGTGGAAAAAATACTATTTCATATCATCCTGAAAGCTCAAAATTATCCGATGAATCCTGGAAAATGCTAAGAGTCTGGTAACAAAAAGGCCCTGACTTCAGTTTTCATTCCCTATTGATGTGCCAAGACCTACCTGGTCTTTAGAGATAATGGATGGGGCATAAAGGATAGAATCACACTGGAGGAAAAAGTCATGGTCCAAGTCACACAAATCTCCAAGAGTCTCAATTGCAGAGTAGATGCTAACTGGCATTCATAAGAGACTTTCCTCAACGAGATTTTTAGCACCAAGCAAATCATAGGTCTGGACAAAAGAAAAAATACAAACTACTGGGCATAAGAAGGTCAAGAGCAAACAGTCACTACCCTCAAGGAGTTTATATTCTACAAGATGCACAACTTCTCTAATCAGCACAGTATTTTTTTTTTTTTTGATAACAGGGGAGAAGCCAAACCCAATCCTCTTCCTTTGAAACCTAGAACATGAGTTCCTTGGGGGTATCATTGCCTAAGTTCCTCTCAGATGGTTTCTGTAAATATAGTAATTTGTAAAATATAAATCCATAAAGCAATTTGAATCATAAAAATAAATTAGATTTTTTAAATTTAAAAAAAAGAAAGAAATAGAAGGTAATTATGACTCCAAAGTAATGATACATAGTAGCCTATTGTTTTGGAATAGTGCCTACTATTATCAGAGACTTCACACTTATATGTTAAGGGATTCTTATTTGATCTAAAAAATAAAATTCCTTGGTAAACTGGAGAGTAGGTTTGCAGAAACTACCATTACTTTGGACAACTAGGTGGTACAGTGGATAAATTACCAGACAGGAGTCAAGTAGAACTGATTTCAAGTCTGGCTTCAGTCACTTGCTAGCTTTGTCCCCTGTTTGTCTCAGTTTCTTTATGTGAAAAATAATCTGGAGACAGAAATAGAATCACTTCAGTATCTCTATCAAGAAAATTCCCAAATGAGGTCACAAAGAATCAAATATGACTGAAATGACAGAACAACAAATCAATTCCTTATACAAGATACTTTAATAAGTTCTCAATAAATATGACATAAATATAAATCATAACATTATTTTTAAAAAGAGGAGAATGAAAGGAAACATCTTTCATAATTATGGCTGGAGAACCCAATTAAACAGGGAATAGCACTTCAGTTTCCTCATCCACAAAATTAGTGCGCTAGATTAAATTATCATTAAGGTCCCATCTAGCTCTAACATGTTATTATATTTTCAGAATGGTTATAATTTATTTTAGGATAATTCTTTGAACATGTTTAATTAACATTGGATAACTCCATTCAACAAGTAACAGAAAGTTTACTCTAAATTATAGGATCATGTTTTCAAAGATAAAGTCTTGGAGAACAGTCAAGCCACGGGTATGTAAACTGTACTTGCAGTTGGTCTGTTTCACCAGATAAGTGAACATGTAAAGGAGATGTATGGCAGAAAGACATGCACGCAGCTGCTATCTGCTGAATGAGAAAGGGCAATATCAAGAACAACAGGGTAGAAATAATGTCAGAGAACTGGCTCTAAATAACAACTTTTAAACAATGTGGTGTGGTTATGCATTGCTAACAATGACAATAGTAGAATGCTTTAGCTAATCAGCACCTGTCTCAAATGGAATGAAAGCATTTATAATGTCATGCGGACTCAGAGATAGGACTATAAATGCTAGACCTAGTAAATAGTGTGTACAGTTTGAATGAATTCTTAGTTAATAATAAACCATAGAAGTCATCTAATATAACTCTCTCAATTTTAGAGAAAATGAAACTGAGACTCAGAAGTTAAATAACTTAATAGTAAGTGATAGGACTAATAATTAAATAGGCACTCTAATCTACTGCATCACTCATTAGTGAGAAATCTTAAAATCATATAATTTTATGATTCATGTAGAAATGGCAAGAGAGCTGGGCATGGAAAAATGAAGGTCTGGATTCAAGTTCTGATACTTTCTAGCTGTAGATCCCTAGGCAAGTCATTTAATCAGCCTCAATTTCATCATCTATAAAATGGGCATAATATTGCCTAGTAGACAGCATTGTTGTGAGAATCATATGAAACAGTTTATATAAAACTTAAAGCCTTGTATTTTATTCAGCTTTGTTATTATACAGATAAGGAAATTAAAATAAACTAGGTGATGAATATATTTTTCACCTATATTCATATTCTCAAGTGAAACCAGCAATATATTAGGTCAAAAAGCACTTTGATTAAGCAATACTAAAATACTTGGAATATCTTTACCCAAAATAAGTTTTTACAAAATAAAGAAAAATCTCCTGGAAAAAAATATTAATGTATTATACTTCTATACTTTAAATGGCACATGCTTTCATTGTTATTGGCATTGATGCCACATAAATAGATCACAATGACCTTAACAAACTGTTTCATAAAATAGTAGAGCAAAAAACAAAATAATAAAACCAAAAATTATTGACTTGAAGCCAAATTTCTGGTAACATCTTTTTAGCATCCACTTCTAAGACTAACAATGTAGTTGTTACCTATATGATTGACAGCATATTGCTTGCCTTCTCCATAGGTGGGAGAAAGGCTGGAGAGAGGAAGAAAATTTATAACTCAAATTTTTAAATGTTTTAAATTAATAATAAACTTTTTAAAGACCAAAAAGCAAAATAAAATGTTACATCTGGGTAGACTCTTCCAGCACTCTTGGCTTACCATTTGGGACTGGTACTTTCCTTTGTAGTCCAGTAAGGCAAATCTTAGCTCTTATCTGCAATATAGTCTTAAAGCATTATTGAATGATTATGTAACCTGATTATTGTCACACAGTTAGTATCGTGTTGGAGGCAGGATATAAATTCAGTCTTCCTAATTTTAAGTTAGTTCCCTATTTATTATGCTGTACTGCCTCTCTCAAATATTATTCAAAAATCCACTGTCACATCCATGCTTCAATGGAGCATCAACCTAGGGCATATTTGGAGGATCAGTTTTAAAATAATCACCCACAAAACTTTCATTGTATGTGCCAAAAGTAATACGCAAGGATCAGTAAAATAATGAAGTGTGTCGTCATTGTATTGGTCCATGTCTGTTTTGTTTTATTTTTCCTGAGATGGAAGGAAGAAAGAAGGGAGGGATAGTGACTATGGAAAAAACCTCAGAAGAAGAATTTTCATCTTTAAAAAAAAATTCCACAAATAACTCAATCAATTAGAGACTCATTTGTCTTAGCAAACTTTTCTTTCAAAATACAAATGCAAAGTCATTTCAAAATGTGAAATCATTTATTTAATCAAATAATCAAATGTGTAATTTGCTAATATTTAAAGGGAGATAAACATTTTGATTGGTGAAAAAATAAGAGAATTCTGAAGTATGGGATAATTCAAAGGAAAACAAACAAAATAGAATTTTGCAATGTAAAATTTTGAACACTCAGAAGTATCCCATTCCTTGTTGGTGGATAGAGGTATAAATCTCTGGGGAAAATGCTCATTTTCCCTTTTTAGGTATTCTGTTTGGTCATTTTTAGTACATGTTTATCAAGTTGCAAAAGATATGTCCTGGGAGGCTATTTCATTATAGCACCAGTTTATTAAATAAGCAAAGATAATCCAAGGAAGTAGAAAGAATTTATCTAGGAAAGGAATTGCTATTTATTTTGCACCTCCATAAAGTTCCTACCTAACATAAAAAAGGCTTCCACTAGGTCTTTTTTCCTTTTTTTCAACTATTTCTGAATATTTTCTGGATACCACTGGAATTTAGGCAACATTTATCTCCATTAAATTAAATACAAATGTGATTTTTCACCCCTTAATCTGCATATTAAGGATTCAATACATTCTTTTTTAAAAATGAGATTATTTTATTTTATTTTTAAATATGCTAAAATATATAATTAAATCCAATATATGCATACATATTTATACAATTATCATGCTGCACAAAAAAAATCAGATCGAAAAGAGAAAAAATGAGAAAGAAAATAATATGCAAGCAAACAATAAAAAGAGTGAAAATGCAGTGCTGTGATCCTCCCTCAGTTTCCACAGTCCTCTTCTTGAGTGTAGATGGCTCTCTTCATCACAAGATCACTGGAACTGACCTCAATCATCACTCAGTATTGAAAAAAGCCATGTCCATCAGATCAATACATTCTTAACCAATTGTAGCAGTAGTTTAAGATTAGCAAATATATATACTCCATATAATTTAAGGAAAAAAATAAATACTATTTTAATAAAAATAGGTAAACTCTTGTAGTCCAGAAAGAAACAACAGAACTTGGGACATAGAAAGTTGTCTGGCAGATTTATAATCAATTTTCAACATTGAGTTATCTACACTCCAATCGACACCAAAAGTTAATCTCATTTTTTTTTTACATTTTACATTTCACTTGAAGTCCTAGTAGCAGTATATGAAGACAATTGACCATTCTTCCTCAATGGCCCACTCTTCCAAATTTCTTTGTTATTTATCATCTTCACAATACATGAGCTTGCAACTATGTATTATTTTCAACTTTTTATTCTTTCTCTTTACCCCATATCTGTTACCATGTCTTGTCAGTTGTGCTTTTGCAACATTTCTCTTAACTATCCACTTCTCTCTTCTGAGACTGCTATCACCACCACTGATCTTCATCAACTTATAGCTGGACAACAGCCTTCTAGTTGGCATCGCTACTCCAATACTCTTCTCACTTCAGATCATCCTCCACTTAGCTATCAAAATGATTTTTCCAAAACACTAATCTGACCATGTCTCCCACCCTCTGCCCCTTCCCTTGTTCAATAGCTTTCAGTGACTTCCAATTACTTCTAGGATCAAATATAAAAAGCTCTGCTTGGTTTTTAATGCCTTTCATAACTTGCCACTTTCTACCTTTTTAATCTTCTTATACATATTCTTTCCTTTAGAAAAAATAGATACCCTAAACCATGGGAATCATTGAGATTACAAAAAATAGTACCTTTACCCCCCAGTCAGCCAAGGATGAGAGTAAGTCTACCTGGGACCAAAATGAATTTAAAGTAGAAAAGGCATCAACTGCAGAAGAAGGGAAATTAGAGGTGTTTTAACAGTCACAGGTAATTTTGGGGAAAGACTGAGTATGCAAGATAAATAGATGACAGATAAATAGATGATAGATGATATATTTTACACACACACACACACACACACACACACACACATTTTTAATGAATCATGGAAAGACTGGGGAAGTTGTAACAATGCAGATCTTAGGGACCTAAATGTTATTCTCTCATTGTCAGAGTTGTAGTGTGCCAATAATGTAGTCAGGTGGGAAGGTGAGTTAAGTTAGATGATGATTTCCCTTTCCCATTTCCTCTTGTGTGTTGTCTTTCCCCATTAAATTGAAAACTGAGGACAAGGATTATCTTTCTTTTTCTTATTTGTATCCACAGTGCTTGTTATAGTGTCTGGCATATAGAAGATACTCAATAAATGTTTATTGAATTGAGTTGATCCTTCTTTGAATCTTTCTTCTATAATTGTAGACAGATCTGATTAGATATAAAAATATCAAAAATAAAACTGGTGATGATTCAGTACTTCTCCCAAGCCACTCTCCTCACCTCCCCTCACCCCTGTGACACTTAAACAGCTCCAATTTCATTTATTGGCATAATTAATTCTGGGATTAGTCCTAAGTCTTTGAAGGCAAAAGAATTATTAATTAATTTAAAGCTGTGTTTATCATTTCTATGTATACAGCTTACTTAAAACATACTAAATCGCCTACTTATGAGACTGGATAAAGTCAGTCCTCATAGACTAAACCTTATCTTTTTCTAGGCAGAAGCCAAAAGCAATTCTTCTTAAATCAGAGATTTGTTATCTTTTGGGTGCTCAACTCATAATGCATTTCCTGGAATAGGTCAAGTATATTTGAGTTAAAACAAAACACTGCAGCAGAATTAGCATAAAGAAGTCTAGCTTTAATATCTCCCCCTTCTAATGCACCCTCCATGTTCATAACAATTCATCTCCATAAAGAAGTTCTGATGGTGTCATTTGCTTCTTCAGAAAACTTTCAAGGATTCCCATTGCTTTAAAAAGTGGCCTCATAATGGAGGTCCTGGAAATTCAGGACTTTTGAAAGATTACTATATGACATGAGTGGAACATAGTATAACATCAAAAGGTATGTGATCAAATAATTACAGGGTAGGATAAAAGGTCAACACTCATGCAATTAACTGACAAAGAGAAAGCTTATTCTATGCTTTGCCTTTTTCTCAAACTATACAAATTCTCAACCTCACCTTGCTGACCCTTACTAAAAAACCTTTAGAGTAGTTCAAACCTAATCTAATTCAAGCACTTATAGCAACAGATACAAAGTAGATACCTCCCACTTGTTATCAGCAAATCCATCCTCTGTCATACATGTCTACTTGATCTTATGGCAAATAGTGTACTCATATGATATAATATGTGCTCCAAGGGAATAACCACTGAGCAAACGCTTTCTCCTTCCCACATCTCACCTGTGACTTTTTATTTTGGTTGAGAAAGAATTAGTCATATATAATAAGCAAGCTTGGATGGACTGCAATCTGCAGTAGTTAGCACATAGTAGGCACTTAATAAATGCTTTTGTATTGACTATACCAAAGATTTATTTGAATTATATTGTTCCTAAAACATACCCCTCTTCAAAATTTCCCTAAGAACACCAACATCTTTTTAAGCAACAGGCATATGACCTTTTCATAATTCTTGACTCCTCACTTCTACTCACCTCACGTAATCATAAAGTTATTAAATCTTGCCCTTTCTGCCTCCCCAACATTCATTCTCCCTTTTCCACTGATAGCCATCATCCCAATTGAGGCTAACATCATCATTTGTCTTAGTTTTTAAAGCAGTCTCTTGACTGAGCTCTGATCCTCATGTCTCTACCCTCTCTCCAAACTATCATCTACTTATCTATCAAAGATTTTCGTAAAGTGCAGGTTTGATTTCTCCCAACAGCATTTATTTAATAAACCCCAAAGTCTCATAAACGCCTTCCAACTTGAGCACAATTACCTTTCCAGATTTATTATGCATCATTCCCCTTTCTGAATGGCATAGCACAACCAAATAGGCCTACTTCTTGTCCTTTGAACTCATATAGAGAGATATAATTAAATATCCAAATATAAATAATAAATTATAATTTATATCATGTATTTAACTGAATAGTTGCCAACTCACAGTGAAAGGTACAAGATCAGATAGATGCCATATCTGGAGACAGGAGAACACATCTTCCTGAATTCAAATCCAGCCTCAGATACTTATTAGCCATGTGATCCTAAGCAAGTTATTTAACTACATTTGCCTTGGTTTCCTCATCAGTAAAATAAGATGGAGAAAGAAATACAACCATGCTAGTATCTTTTCCAAGAAAACTTTGAACAGGGTCACAAAGAGTCAAACATGATTAAAATATTACTGAACAACAAATGAAATCTCAAACCATCTTTTTGTTAGTTTGTCAGAGAATTGTCTCTGTCTCCTGAAAGTCATACACATCAGCAAGTGTCCAATATCCTTTTAAAATTCTATATAGTTACACCAACTTACAAAGAAGCCTACCTGCTGAAAAGCTGTCATGTCCATTGAATCTAACCATCTATTATTCAATTGTCATACCATGCATCTTTCAATTTTGAAAGTATACTTTTTTTGTAATTTCTTAATTTTAAACTTAAATACAAAATGTGAAAAGAAAAAAAAAATCACCGTGTATACAAAAATAATAAGAGAAGATTCAAAATAAAACAAGAATTTTCCATTTTAAGGAAGTCTATTTAATAAAGGGAATACATTGTTTTCAAAGATGCCCAGCTTTTCTTTGCGTCCTTGGTTGTTTTTCTTTTATTCTCTGCTGTGCACTTTCATCCCCGTTGTCCTCAAGAAGGCCACAATTGTATGTATGTGTGTGTGTGTGTTTGTGTGTGTGTGTGTATATATATTAGATTTATTTTAACTTTAACTTTTCTCTGCTTTTTTATGCAATAAATTCTGCCCCGGCCTTTATTTTATCTTTGTGTATGTCTTTCATACATATAATATTGTCTGAAAGCAATATATTTTTGAATTTAAAATTTTAATCTTCTATGCATTTCCATTTTATGGGTAAATTTTCCCATTCATATCCTAAGCTACAATTACTTGTGTATTTCCCTTATTTCTATTTGTCCTCTCTTATCCTTATCATATTTACCCTGTCTCTCCTCACTCCTCTGCTTTACCTGCTGCCTTACCCTCTTATTCCTTAATTTGCCCACCCTTCTAAAAGTGATTTTTTTATTCTCTATCCTTTACTCTATTCCATGAAAATAAGATTTCAGCACTAGCTGCCCTACCCCTTACTAGCTTTTTTTATATCAGTTTTTCTTTTTATGCCTCATTTGTATAAGATGATCACTCCTTTTTATGTCTCCATATACAGATTTCTAATCATCCCATCATATGATAGAATAAACCTTTCTTTCAAACTACCCAAATAATGATGACAATAATATTTTCACATATGAAGTAAGCAATTTGAACCTAATTGAGTCACTTGTAATTGTTCTTTAATGTTTACCTTTTATTTTTCCTGGATCTTATATGTCAATTTTTCTTCTAAATTCTATGTGTTTTATCACAATTTTTCAATTCATTAAATGTCATTTTTTATTATTCAGGATTATATTTAAATTTACTGTGTAAATTACCATTGGTAATAATCCCAGCTCTTTTGTTCTGTGGAATCTGGTATTCCAAGATTCCAAAGTCCTTCAATGTGATGTCTTCCAAATCCTATATAATCCTTTATAGCTCCATGATATTTAAATTGGTTTTTTCCCTTGTTGCTTCCAATATTTTCTCCTTAACCTTACATCTGTTAAACTTGACTATGATATTCCTGTAAATCTTCCTCCTGGAATCTCTTTCACAAAGTGATTGGTAGATTTTTCTTTTTCTGCTTTGCCTTCTTTTTTTAAGAACATCAGGGCAATTTTCCTTGATGATTTATTGTAATATTGGCTCAAGATTTTTTTTTTCAATTATAATTTTAGGTAGTCCAACTATTTCTGTATTCTTTCTCTTTGATCTGTTCTCTAGAACAGTGGGTTTTCTGATATTTCACTTTCTCTTTTATTTTTGTATTTTATTAATTTTGTCTTATGACTTCTTGGTGTTTTAGAATGGCTTCCAGTTTTAATTTTCTTTTCATAATTTTCTTAGATTGCTCTTTTTTCTTTGTTTTTTGTCCATCTCTCTTATTTTATTTGTAAATTTCTTCTTTAAATTCTTCCAAGAACTCTTTTTATGCTTGATACCATATGACAATTTTCATGGAAGAATGAATGGCTTTTTTAGTTCTATTATCTTCTTCTGAATATTGACTTTTATCTTCTTTATCCTTATAACTATGTATGGTTAGGTTCTTTCTCCTTTGCTTGCCTACTTTTATTTATTTGCTTTTAGCAGCTATTAGTGTGATTAAATTATAATCTTGAGGTATGGAGAAATTATGTCCCATATTTTAGGTCCTTCTTATTGTTATTTTCTGAGGTCTGTCTCAGGGCCTAACCTCGGGCTCTCCTCTCTACTCCTAAGCCAGACCCAAGCTACAGTATCCTGCCAATGATCTTGCTCTCTATAATTCCTCCAGTGGCTACCAGCTAAAGGAGTCCTCCTGCCCTGGAATTAAAACTGGGGTCTCTGCTTTCTTGCAAGGTCTACAGCCAATAGGGTCTCCATCCTTTGCCCAGAACTCATCTGAGCAGAAGAACTGTGCTTGGCACCACCCCTCCCTCTCCCCCCACTCCCCAACACTGGAAGATGCTTCAATCTTCTACTCAGCTGTCAAACTCTCCACACTGCCAACACAATGAAAGTTTCTAAGGCTGAGGTTGCCTTTCAACCCACCTGCCCCACAGGGCTTGTTGTCTGCTGATTCTACAGAGTTGATCTGGAGATGTTTGCACCTCTTTCAAGCTGAATCTCCATCCCTTCAGGTCAGATCTTTCCTGAGGACTTCTTAAATTGTCTTAGGAGCACAATTGCTTTATTTATGCTTCTTTGAGGTGGCATTCTATTCTTGCATTTGTTGGTTGTTTAGGGGGAGGGGGCTATTTTTAATTATTCCTTTGTGGGGCTTTTTGTGGAGGAAATTTGGAGAGCCACAAGTTTTCTGTTCTACTCCACTGTCTTCTCAGAATCCTCTTTCCTGAAAGTATCTTTAAAGAGAGAGAGTTTAACCTATTTTGGTAGCTCTTAACTTGAGCTGGTTGAATATTTAATATTTACAAAGTTGGATACTAAGTCTATGATTTCATAGTTACCTACCAATGTAGAAAAAAACACTTGCTTAGCAATTTATCATCTTAGAGTACTCTCTAAGATATTAAGAGGTCTAATTACTTTTCTAGGGTGATATAAGCAGTTTGTTTCAAAAGTAGAATTTGAACTCTGGTCTTCCAAGCTCTGAAGTCAGCCCTCTACTCATGATGCTATGTTGCATCTCCTATTATTGACAAATATTTATTATTTACAGGTGCAACCTATCCCCCAGAATATAGACAGAAAATTTTCTAAAATAATGAAGCATATTGAATCATATTACTCTGAAAGCAAGCCTTCAAAAATATGAAAAAAATATTATTTATTTTATCATTTTAAGATTTGTGTTGTGCATAACATTCTCATACTCTTGATTGATGTTTGCTTACATTGTGTTTCCTTTATCTGATATGTCTTTAGTGTAGATAGGATTTTTCTTGCACAACAATGATAAGTTTGGAAATATGTATACATATATTCTATTTGTCAAGTGGTTTAACATAATTAACATGTAGTGGATATCTTGCCATCTAGGGCAGGGGTGGGGAGTTGGGGGGGGGGGAAATTTGTAACAGAAAGCTATGTAAGGGTTAATGTTGAAGAATTATCCATACATATGTTTTGCAAATAAAATAACATTTTAAAAAAAGATTTCTGTTGTGGGTTTAATGAATTACAAATTAGTTCAATAGCCCATGTATAAGTTATAAAATATATATATATATATATACATATTCAAAAGTGTACATTGTATATATTATATTATTCATAATGTTATATTTATATTAATTTATATTATATTACTTATAATATATACTATGTACACTTATGTATATGTATTTGCATATATTCACATATATACATTGCTTAACAATTTTTACTGATAGGTGTGTGAGATTAAAAAGTTTATATATTACCAGCTTAAAGAGTAAAATTGGATTTTGTAACCTAATATTCCAAGTCTCATTTATGCTTTCATTTCTTTCTCTTTCTCACTCTCCATATATATATATATATATATATATATATATATGTGTGTGTGTGTGTGTGTGTGTGTGTGTGTGTATGTGTGTAAGTATACTCATAATTTTAACCAATATTATATGCCATTTCTCTACCAAAAAGGGACCATACACTAGTTCCTGAATGTGTTCCACTCAGCCATGCTTATTTTTTCTCACAGTAATCTTTTCAAATGAAATTCCCTTTATCCATTCTCTATCAAGCTGTTAACTCATTATTCAAAATCTAACTCTCCCATAAATCCTTCCCTGATTCCCCCCCCCAACAAGAGGTTCTTGCAAATCCCTATAGCACTTTTTACTGTTTATATAGCCTCCATCACATCTTTTTTTTAATTAAAAAAGAATTATCCTCTTTAAAAAAATTACTAGTAATCTCCTTGAGGGCAAGGAGTAGATATGTGTGTTTTCTACAAAATAGGTTCTCTATAAATTTCTGCAGAATTTTGAATGAATGAATGAAATAGACAGTTATAGCAGTATCCTTCATGGAAACTTCAAAATGAATCTGCTTTTTTCAATAATGAAATGGAATTATGATAACAACAATGTGGGTAATCCCCTCAGAGATGTAAAGCCCAGTTTCTTAAACTGTGGTTTTTATGACCCCATATCGGATCTCCTAACTGATTTGGGGTTTTTCAAAATTATTATTTGTTACTAGGAAATGTTTGGTTTATATACCTATTTTATATACCCAAATACCCAGGATCACATGAAAATTTATCAGGAGAAAAGGGATTACAAGTGGAAAAAGTTTAAGAAGCCTTGATTTAGAGACCTTGTATCTTTTTATAGTATACAATTCTTATTCATATTCTTCCAGAAACAACTTAGAGTAGACTCATCTAAAATGTAAATTAGGAATAAATTCTATATCCTGTACCTTGACTGTGTTTCATAACTTTTAAGAATAATACTTGTTCCTAACTTTAATTAAAATGATTCTTACCATAGATTATATGACCAAGTCATTTATTTGAGAATTGATATTTTCCAGACTTTTATGATGATCAGATATCATTTTTGAAGAATAGCACATAAATACCTTTGGTAATCCAGGTTTCCTAGCTGAGATACCTTATAATCAGCATGTATCAGTAAACCTACAACAAATTGTATAAGATTACAAATTTCTTTCTTTGATTTTTTTAATCCTAAAGAAGCAATGCAAAACAACTGTTAGGTTATGGTTCCTTTATCTCTGGATACTCTTCCAAAGGGAAGACAGTGGAATTCCCATCATGGCTGAAAGCAAAGGTGGGTGGGGTATCTGTCAAAAAAGTGATAAGGCAAAATGAACATTGATAGCGTGAAGTGAGTACTAAAGTGATATTATGCAAATGTTTTCTTTTTCTCTTGAGCATTACTGAAGGAGGAAGGGGCATATGGGTTGAACCCCTGAAAGATTGGCTTTTAAGTGCTTTTTCCCCTTGAGTAAGTGAAATATGGAAAGGAAAAAAAAAGGAGGGGGAGAAGGAATTTAGTCTCAAAGGAATCATTTTAAATGATTGTTTGTCCCTGTATATCTGAGTGATGTCAGGAAAAAAACAGGAAAGGGCAAATGGTAGTGAAACTTCACCTTAAAGTGAAGTTTCACATGGTGTTTTCTCCCATGACCTTACATAAAAGTTTAAAAAGTTGAATTATTTTAAAATAGATACCAACTCCACCTTCTTTGATGCATAACTTTAGCATGCATATATGAGTTACAAATTTTTAAAAAGAAAAATATTAAAATTATCTAAAATACATAGAATTATATTTTATATCTTTTTTTCTAAAAAGATCAACAGAGAAAAAAAACAAGCAAAAATTTACTTTGTGTCAGTGAAAGAAAAAATGTTAGCTTTTTCTTCTTTATAAAATATTATAGCTACTACCTTATAAAACCTTATGCATAATAGGTGTTGAATGAAGTAATTGATATTTAGTGAATTAATGATCAAATCAATTAATATTACCACACAGGACAAATAAAAACAACAATTTTCTAGTTTTATCAATAATAGTATCTGTGTCTCAAGTATATTATGCAAATTCTAGATAGATATCATAATGATCTCATTTACTTTTGTGTTTATAAAAAGATTAAACTGGATTCTATACTCTAGACTATGGTAAAAGAGAACAAGAAAAGATGTAAAGTTTAAAAAAAAACTTCAAAATACAGAAATAATGTTCATTGTGTTGAGTAGAGCATAGAAAATACTTCTTTGGTCTATAAAGGAGTTTTATACATTTTGATCATTTAGAGGGTATATTAACACCCTATAGTATATTTTCAATATTCTTGTAGTCATAAAGGAAATGCCATCTTGGGAAGTCATAGAGATGACTAACAGCAACATGCACAACATGGTATAGTGTGCAATTACAGTCAGTCCTAGTGGCCTTTACTGCATCTGGCATCATTATATGATAAAAATGGTTTCTAATTGTAGTATTGATTTTTTAATGGATTTTTCTTCTAACCCACTCTAAGTAGAGATACGACCACACACCACAGATATATCACCAGGGATATATAGCTATAAAATGTGCATGGTAGGCACATGGATGGTAGCTATGTGTTTTTACTTAGCAGCTAAAGAAAAGGAAGAATGTTGTCATAGAAGTAGAACAAGAGGGATGCTTATTGGTATTATATTTGCATAAATGTTATCACTATTGAGAAGATAACTTGTCACAGTTCCCTGTTTTCAGCCTGTAAATTGGTAAGTTGTCATGTATAACACTGCAACTATATATAGAGCCAGGAAGACTCATCTTCCTGAGTTCAAATCTGGCCTCAAGCACATACTAGCCATGTGTCCCTAGGTAAATCATTTAACCCTGTTGGCTTCAGTTTCCTCATATGTAAAATGAGATAGAAAAGGAAATAGGCAAACCACTCCAGTATCTCTGCCAAGAAAATCCCAAATGGGTTCACAGAGTTGAAAATCATTGAAACATTTGAAATAACAACAAAAATTATACCCTATATCACATATTATATCATATGTAGTTGAAACTACTACTGCAGTTTATCTGATCTGGCCTTTCCCTTTCCTTTCAGTGAAAAAGAGGTAATATTCAAGAGAATGATAGTTTAGTGATATGGATAATCTGCTGTCAGCAAATTCATAGGCCCTGGCCCTTAAGTCATTTTAGTGTAAATATTTTAATTTTCCTTCCTCAATGATAAAAGATTTTAACATAATCATCGCCATCATCATCATCATCATTTTGAAGGATCTAGCATCCCCAGCATACAGTACAATACTACAAATATATATTGGCCACCTAATGGGAGAGTAAAGAGTGATAGGCACTAGAGAGATACCAATTCTAAAAATACATAGTCCCTTCTGTTAAGGAACTCCTAAAGAAAGCAATGATCATTCATTAGGAGATTGGGTCTGAATAGTCTTTAGCATTTTACAGAAATTCCTCTTCCTCTCTTGAGAATGCTAGGCTTAGGTATTTTCACTTTGCCATACCTAGTAAACAGATGTACTCAATTTTCTCAAATGTCTAAATATTTTTCCTTTTTGGAAAATACATTTAACAGACATGCTTCTTTAATATAACGATTTATTTTTCTTTCTCCTCAATGAAGATTCCTTACCTTTGCATTCACACATTCATTTATAGCTGTGATCTCTTTAGTAAAAAAAAAAAAAAAAATTCTCCAAATTGGCAGTGAGAGGCCCAGATATCTAGCCCTAACTCTTACTGACTATACTGTTGTGTCTCCTGATTCATATTAGTAGGAAGAATTTTTATGTTAAAAATATAATATTTTGAATGAGAGTAAATTTTGGGATTGTTCAAATTTCCATAAATTTTCTTAAATGCAGACTTATCTGTTCTCTTGCTACTATTTTCTTCTTCTGGATTCAATTCATTTTCCACTAGCAGTCTCTATGTACTAATAAACCCATAGGAAGGCAAACCACTAAGCTATTAATACAACTCAGTTCAAATTGATTAAATATATTAAATATTATTATATAGCAGACATTGTATGAGGTGCTGGAGATATAAAGACAAAAATGAAATAATCCTTGTCTTCAAGTACTTTACATTCTACATGGGAGAACACAAATAAGAAAATTCAAAATATAGTCTTAGTAAATGCAGAGAATAGGGATAGGAGCTCTTATAATTGGTAAAAATTAGGAAAGATCTCTTATAGGGTGTGTTTTGAGTTGAGTTGAGGTTTAAAGGGAGCTAGGAGTTTTAAGAGGTAAAAAAAAAGGGAGAACATGGCAATTAGATGGTTTGGAAGATAGATCACTAATCCTAGAATTGAGAAGATTTGACTTCAAATACAGCCTAGACCACTTATTAACTGTGTGACTTTATAAACTGCTCAACTTCTGTTTGCCTCAGTTTCTTCATTTATAAAATAGGGATTAATAATAGTACCTATCTCCCAGGGTTGTTGGAGCATCAAATGAGATAATTGTAAATCCCTTATTACAGTGCCTGGCATATAGTATATATTATGTAAATATTTGATGGTGGTGGTGATGGTGGTGGTGGGTGGTGGTGGTGATGGTGGTGGTGGTGAATACTGAAGAGACATCAAAAAATATGAAGAACAGAAAAAAGACCTTTGGATTTAACAATAAAGTGAGCATTATGAACTGGACTGAATAGTTTTTTGCTGCAAAGACTGGAGAAGTAAGAAATGGAAAAGTAGAATCAATGAAAATAGATCATCAGGGTTTTTTTATTTCTTTTTTAATAAGAAAAGGAGGAAAGATATACAATTCTGGGTTATTAGTGTATGCTAAAACTTTATTTCAGGAAACAGAAATTCCCATCCATACTTCATATTGCACCTATACTTTCATTAATGATGGTGGAAAGGAAAAAGTATATTGAATGAGAAAATTATCACTGCCCAAATATAGGGTTTTCAACTTAGGGAACTAGCCTATAATGGTGGTATAGTTTGAGATTGATGAGAAAGGCTGCAAAGCTTATGAAATGGTAAGGATTTGATAAAATTCTAAGTATCAAGTGTATAGCTTACTGTATCTTTGCTTCTCCTAATCCCAGGTTATCAGAAACATGGAGTTTCCCCACTCTGGAATGACCCCAGATTGCATTTCTGGCTGCATAGTCAATAAGCTGGAGAACTCACCAATCCTCACAAATTTACAAATCTGTAGAAATTAGAGATTACACAAAAGAAATAAAATGCTTTAAGCTGATTCGATGAACTAAGTAACCAAGAAATAAAATGAGGTAACAACCAAGTGTTCCAGGAAAGCAAAATACATTTTAAATGCGTGAATAAATGTTGAAAGACAAAGGGAAAGAAATAAATACCTAACTGGGAAGGGCTGTAGATTACTTGGAAGATGGAACCATGGCAAAATATTATTGAATGGTTTAAAAGAGAACTAAAAATTTGTATATATAGCATTTTAAATTCTGCATAGCAGACTTAATTAGCAGAGTAGAAAAACTTTAATCCACAATGACAAACATCACTTGAGAAACAAAAGCAAAAATAAAGGGAATCCAAATACACTCAATTAAGGGACAAAATCTGTACCATTAAAAGAATACATCTCTGTACATCAAAACATATTGAATTCAGAGATGATACGCTCAGAGACAATTTAAAGAGTATAGAGTTCTCCTCAAAATCTAACAAGTCCAAAAATCCAAACACTATATTTCAAGAAATAATACTAGAAAACTGCCCACAAAATCTGAACCACAGGGGAGGTAAAGTCCCAGTTGGAAGAATTCAGGGGGAAGAAAAAAAACCCTATGTTGCACATGTCAAGATACACTATGGTTAAATTTTACAATTCTGTAAATAAAAACAATAAAAAAACCCAAATCAATTCTACAAGTGATCAGGAGAAATACCTTCAAATAAAAAATAAAGTAAATTCAAATAATTTAATAATCTTTGATCTCTGACTTTATATAACAGATCAGTACCACAGAATTATGTCTCTCTGTTTTATCACTTTCTATGAAATTAATTGTCCCCTTTTTATTTTTATCTAAATAATGATAGAAAGAGTGGAAAGCAAATGCTCTCCTAAATTAAAAGCATTCCCCTAATCAGGCCAGCCTTTTGTGTATGACTCTATCTTCCATTATATCAAGAAATATATTGCAACAACCAAATTAAATAAGTGCCTTGAGAGTTAAGAAGGAATTTCTTTTTTTTTCTAAAAAATGGCATGCATAAGCACTTATTTTTTGTTCTTCAAGGGGATTTATCACTTAACTGGGTGACCCTTCCAGATTTCACAAGCCAAGCATGGGATGAAGATAGACCAGTACTGAGTGACTAATTCCTCACAAATACCTTCCAGAGCTTCTCAGGAAAAAAAAAAAAAAAAAAAACTATTGATGAGTTACTTATTTGGCATTTTGCCCCTTGATCTATTTTAGTGTAACTCTCCCACAGTATATTCCCTTTTGAAGGATATATAAAACACAACTTGTAATTATTTGAGGTTTCTGACAGTCTCAGGGTGCTTGAGTGAAGCTGGATGAGGCAGGGATTGCCCAAAATGAATCTCATGAACTTCTTCATTAGGATGGAAGGAGGTCAAAATCAGGTCATCAAATATTGGTAAATACTTCTTGCTAGTACTAGTAAACATAGTAGGGCAGATTAATTCCAGAAAGAATCTTAAAAGTATTGACAATAATTATGAAAATTTGGACAATATCCAAAGACAAACGTATTTTCTTACGTCACTGCTCATTGGAAGTAAAAGATGTAAAAGGGAAAAATTAAATTGGAGAATGAATAGAAATGTGGTATCTGAGAAAAAGTTTTGGATTTCTGGGTCATGATCAATTCCTGGCAAAAATAAAGTACACTTAGCAAAGACTAGTTAAATATAATAATAATAAAAAAATCAGCTAGAAAGAATGAGGGAAAGACTGACAAAGTAATTCAGATACCATGGTTACAAAGCTATAAAGAAGGAAAAATAAAAATTGAAGCGACCAGGAAGGAGTTCTTTGCATTCAAATCCAAGAAATACTAGACTTTGACTCTAGAGATATTTTATTTCTGGTTGATTCTAAAACCAACATAAGGCTCAATTTCAATGTGAGTACACTAGAATCTTTGACAATAAATATAGGAATAATACAAGAATGTCCACTTCCCACTCTTTTTATATAGTTATAGAAATGTTAGTAACAAAAAAAATGAGGTAAATTAAAGGTAAAAATATTGACCAAGGGTAGATAACATTATTTGCATTTGCTGACATTATGTTCTATTTAGAAAATTCTATAAAATTACAAATGATAATAATCAAGACAATGAAAAGCTTTAGCAAAGTTTCAGACTACAAAATATACTGAGAAAACTAACAGGATTTCTATATAGTAATAACACAAATGAAGAGGTGATAATAGAAAGGCAGATCTCACTCAAATAACAGATTCAATCTACAAGAGATCACAAAAATGCTTATCTATATTCAATTATGTAATACTTCTTAAAAAAGCTTAAATGATTGGATTAGTATTAGGTGCTAAGGGGAGGGTTGTGACAATATAATAAAAATAACAATACTACTAAACTTATTTAAGGTGTTGCTTTAATGCTAAATCATATCGTCAAAAGGATACTTCAGAGAAATTGATTAAAAAATTTTTAAATCATTTGGAGAAATAAAGATGTTAGAATATCAAGGATAATAATGGAAAGGTTAGGTATAAAGAATAGCATTACTCTATATTACAGAACTATTTTATAAAGCAGCAAGCATAAAAATTATTTAGCATTTGTTTAAAAAAATAGAGCAGTAATGCAATGGTACATATTAGAAAACCCAATTGTGATAAGCTAAAAAAAAAATCTTGCTTAGGAAAGAAATCTTTATTAAATAAATACTTGGGGAGGGGCAGAACCAAGTTGGCAGAGTTCAAGACAGGAACTTGCCCAACCTTTCCCCCAAACTGCTCCAAATTTATTTAAATAATAATTCTAAACTAATTTTAAGAGTATATGAACATCCAAAAAAGATGAAGTAGAACATTTTCCAGCTGAAGGCAACTTAGAAGCTCAACAGAAAAGGTCTATGACACCAGAGCAGGAGTCCTAGCTGGTGCAACCTGGACCCAGACCCAGGCCCAGTCCTGTCTTGGCCTAACTTCTGAATCAGTGGCAGTATGGGAGGCCCCCAGACTTCTCAGCGCAGGGACAACCAAAAAGTATCTGGAAAGTCAATAGAAAAAGTCTGCAGAACCAGAGAGGAACCCCAGCATGCAGTCCCAACATAGCCTGGGTCAATGGAGCCCCAGAACCAGCCACCACACTAGATCTTACAGCTACAATGGGGTGGGGCACACCTAACAGCTCTGGGGCAGAAAAGAGTGCTTTTGGTCAAATTTCTAGAAGGATTTCTGAAAACAGCTGCACAAAGCCCCTGAAACTTGGGACAGTGTACCCTCCACCCTGGAAACAGAGCCCTACTTTACCATAGAGTTTAAAGCCCTGCAATGGGCTAGGAAATTGAACAGAAAACAAAAAAAAAAATTGACCATGATGGTGAAAAGGAGTATCAAAACACACTCAGAAGATGAGAACAAAGTCAAACCTCCTACATCCAAAGTCTCCAAGAAAAACAAGAATTGGTCTCAAGCCATGGAAGAGCTCAAAAGGGCCATTGAAAATCAGGTAAAAGAGATAGAGGGAAATTTAAGGAAAGAATTGAGAGAAGTGCAAAAGGAAATACAAAAAAAAATAATGAGGAGAAGAATGCCTTCAAAAAGCAAAATTGGTCAATTGGGAAAGGAGATACAAAAGCTTATTGAAGAAAATAATTTCTTAACAAATAGAATTGAGCAAATGGAAGCTAATGACTTTGTGAGAAATCAAGCTACAATAAAGTAAAACCAAAAAATTAAAAAAATAAAAATTTGAAATATGTCATTGACAAAACAACTGACCTGCAAAATACATCCAGGAGATTTTACTTAAAAATTATTGGTCTACCTGAAAGTCATGATCAAAAAAAGGAGCTTGGACATCATCTTTCAAGAAACTATCAAGGACAACTTTGCTTATATTCTAGAGCCAAAAAGTGAAACAGACATTGAAAAAATCCACCTATCACCTTCTGAAAGAGATCCCAAAATAAAAACTCCCAGGAATATTATAGCCAAATTCCAGAACTCCCAGATCAAAGAGAAAATATTGCAGGCAACCAGAAAGAAACACTACAAGTAGAGGGGAGCCATGGTCAGGATAACACAGGATCTAGCAACTTCTATCTTAAAGGACTGGAGGGCTTGGAATATGATATATCCAAGAGCAGTGGAGCTAGAATTGCAGGTAAGAATCACATACCCAAGAAAACTGAATAGATTCCTTCAGAGGAAAAGATGATCATTCAGTGAAACAGGATTTTCAAGCATTCGTGCTGAAAAGACCAGAACTGAATAGAAAATTTGATTTTCAAATACAAGACTCTGGAGAAGCATAAGGAGAAGCATAAGCACAATCAGGAAAGTGTTATTATATAAGGCACTTAATAAGATTTATCTGTTAATATTCCTACACGGGAGGAGGATACTTGTAACTCATTAGAAAGTTATCATTATTATGGCAATTAAAAGGAATATATATATATATATATACAGAGAGAGAGACAGAGAGAGAGAGACAGAGAGACAGAGACAGAGAGACAGAGACAGAGAGACACAGAGACAGAGAGAGACAGAGAGAGAGACAGAGACAGAGGATTTGGGTATGAATTGAATATGAAGGGATAATATGCATTTTTGAAATGATGAAATTAAGGAGTGAAAGAGGAATGTACTAGGAGAAAGGGAAAGAGAAGTGGAATGATTCAAATTATCAGCCATAAAAAAGAGGCAAAAAAAAAGCTTTTATAGTGGAGAGGAAGTGGGGGAAGAGAGGAGTGAGTGAACCTTACTCTCATCATAATTAGCTCAAATAGGAAATAGTATACATATTCAATATGGGTATAGAAATCTATCTTACTCTGCAGGAAAATAGGAGAGAAATGGAATGTGGGAAGGGGGGAGGGTGATAAAAGAGGGCATATTGGGGGAGAGAGTGGTCAGGTAGCAAAACACTTTCAAGGAGAGAAAAGGTATAAGGAGATAGAGAATAAATGGGGGAAATACAATTAGCAATAGTACTTGTAAAAAAAAATTTCAAAGCAAGTTTCTCTGATGAAATATTGTTCTCTGGAAAATATTGAGCAGCATTCTTTCAGACAAAAATAAAAGTCTTGGAAAGTCCTCCATGAACAAAGTGAAATATACTATATACAAAGTAATAACAATGTTCTGAGATGACCAGCTGTGAATGACTTTGCTATTCTCAGTAATACAATCATTCACACCTACTCTGAAGGACTTATGATGAAAAATCCTATCCATATCCCAGAGGAGCTGATCGTGTCTGAATTGAAGCACTCTCTCTATTATTCTTTCTATTTCTCTCTTTATTTTTAACTTAATTTTTCTGGAGGGTTTTTGCTTTCATTAGAGTGGGAGATCAATGTTTTCTTTCACAACTTGACTGTTATGGAAATGTTTTGCATAACTTCACATGTTGTTTCTTAATTGTAATTTGACTAAAGGAAAGAACCTAAAATTGAAAAAATCTTAAAAACAAATGTAAAAAATGGTTTTGCATGTAAGTGGGGGGAAATATTAAATAAAGAAAAGTTTTTAAAGGCAAAAACTTCTAGGAAAGCTGAAAAGAGTCGCCCAGAAATTGGGTTTAGACTAATATTTTATACTATATTCCACAATAAATTCAAAATCAATAACACCTAAATATTAATGAATATGCTATAAAAAGTTAGAAGAGTAGTAGATCATATACCTTTAACATCAGTGGGAATAGGAGCAACTTAATTTGGTATCAGTCATTAGCTACAGTGTTTCTAAAGATGGTTAAGCAAGCAAACTCATCTCCTTAATTGATAGGTTGTATACCACATTATTACTCAGCAGGCAAGTTTCTAAGTTGCTAAAAGACAGTCTGATAACCATAATCTTTGAAAAATCAAACTCACAGGAGATCCAAAGAGAAGGAACAGATATGTTCTGGTTGAAGTATGATGACTTATCAATGATTGTTTGCACATAAGTCATTTAAATAATGCTTTAAAGTACTTCCAAGCAATAGCCCTGTAATAATAAGTATCATTATCTTCATTTTACTGATAAGAAATGGAGGCTTAGAGAAGATTATGTGATGGGATTCCAACTCAAAGAGCACAGGTCATTTATTTATTTACAAATTTATTTATTTACAAATAATATCTCTGTTCTCAAAGGAGCTCTAAACAAGTGATAGGTACTATTTGTCCCAAGTATGTGCAGATAGAAAGACAAATGAGAATAATTTGTACTAATGACCAAAAAAGCAACTCAAGTAGGAACTGTGGAGAGCTCAATGCTCTCATTAAAAATGTCATTCATCCATTGCATCCCAGGCCATTGACAATCATGCTGATTTTAGTATTGCCCTTGAATTTCAATGACTGAAAGAGTGAGAATGATGAATTTGTATTACTCTGCCTCACTTACATGTAATTCACATGCAAGTCAAGGCATCAGCCTATGATGTAATTTGTTCTTTTTGAAACAAAGGACAAACAACTTATCCTTTGAAACCCAGCTCAAATTCTGTTTTCTAGCAAACTTTTTTTGATTAATCCTGTCTACAATGCTCTCTTCTTCCTATGAATTTCAATTCATCATGGTCTTTAGTCTTCATTTTGCATTTTTCATATATTTCCTTGTAATAGATTAATTTTCTTCTGACATATTTAGAGGAATCTATAGATTTAACACTAGACAGAAAATAGCACAAATTATGTTTATATGTCTTATCTACACATTTACATTGTAAGCAATTAGAAGTCTCATTCATTTTTGTATGTCTCCTCCTTCTTTATTCCAATACAACGATGCTAGAATTCCAAAGATATTTGTTGAGTAAATTAAATATGTTACCAAGCAAAGTAGCCCCTATTACTAGGAAAGCTCAGACTGATGGATCACTTGAGTTCAAAAGCCAACTTGAAGTCCACACTAAGTCTGGTACCAATATGTTAAGCCCCAGAGAAGAGGGGAGGAGCACAAGACTGCCTAATAAATACTAGACTCGTCCAGTATTCAACTCATCCTTGCTGATGGGCATTTTTGTCAGTTATTATACTTTCAGCTTTGAGCAGATAGGTAAAAACAATATCAAAAAGAAAAATAAATTAAGGACAATAAATTGTTTTCTGTCTAATGAGCTCTAACATTTTAAATAAGATAGGAGCAAAAACAAACCTGACACATGAATAATCTTCCAGGTAAAAGTCTGAATTTTCTTTTTTTTTATCTTCTTTTTAAAAATCAATAATACTCAAAAAAAAAAACCAACTATGAGATCTCTCTTTTTTTTTATCCACAAAAAGATTTAGAATAGAGGAGAGAGGAGAGAGGAACAAAACACATATCATAACTTGAGTTTTCAGCATTTTTTTTCAGCATTAGGATTTCCTGTTTTCCTCCTTTGTGTCATAGACATAACATTGCTTGTCTCATCATCACCAAAAAGCTGCAACGGCTGCCAGCCAGAGCTGCTGGGAAGTCATAAACAGATCATGTGGCTTCTGAGTTAAGGGGAAGCATTTAGACAAATTAAAATCCTCCAGGGCTAATTCAGATGAATATTCTGAACTATTCAACCCTTTGGACACAATGCATTTTGTCCAAGCAAGAAGTCCATCCCCTAGATTCGAGCAAACACATACTACTTCACTAGTTAGATAGCGCCAGGTTTACCAATCTGTATGTAGATAGCAATCCAAAGATGTATTTTACTTCTGCTTATATTAAAATGAATATCTTGAGATACAGTCCAAGAAATGACTCCTTAAAAATCTTTCCAGTCTACTTAATAGACTAGTACTAAAATCAATTCTGATATTATTTTGAGTCAGAAAGATCAAGCAGAAGTCTCATATTTGCCTTCCACTGCTACTGTGTACATAGGAGAGTCACTCACTCATTCTTGCCTCCTTTTCTTCACCCTCTCATTCTACCCTCCCCCATCCTCCCCACTTCAAAGGGAATAACCCTGCAAAAATATCCCAAGGACCTCAGACAAAATCTATTATGTAATTTTTTTAATAACTACTAGGCTGAACTAAATTCTTCCAACACAAACTCCCTTCCACACACACTTTCATTTTGCAACCACAAACTCTATAAAGTTTTTTTTTTTTTTTACCAAGTATGTTGCACAACTTTTTTTTATTTAGAAAATAATATCCTGGCTTTCAGCATTTTAGAATTCTCACAGTGAGAAAGTGAGATCTCTGGTTGAAAAAAAGAATTCATAAGCCAACCCCTTAATAAACAGAATATACATATATGCATATGCATATATACATATACATATATTCTGGGAATATGTCAGAACATGAAAGTTTAGACAGGGAAATGTAGCTTTCCTCAGATAAAGCTGAGGATCCTCAGTTTTCCAATGTTAGCAAACTCAAACTCAAGGGATATGCACATCTTAGTTTTATTTTCTTCTCCACAGGAATTCACCTCAGGGCTCTCCCTTTTCTTTATTAAATTGATACAATAGTAATTCCTCCTTTGTGCCAGAAGCTAGAAAAAAAAGTTTTCCATTTATAATGGCTTAGGTTTGAAGTAATATACTCCCTTCATCACCACTCCATCCCCTCCTTGTGCTTTTTAGTGACACTGAACTAAATAGGTTCTTTGGCCATTCTCAGTTTTCAATTAGCCCCTCACACTTTTCACAAGTAACTCTGGTAGCAAGTGACAAACCTTGCCTATCTCAGAAAGAGAGAGAAAATTCTTATTCAGATGGATAAGGAGCCCTGATGGAATGAAGAGACTAATTTGCTATTTTCATGTGTGTCTCCTATGCCCAGAGCTTCTATTGAGGAATTATTGTCATAAAGAGTGTTCTGGATTCCATTACAAAGAAAACATGAATAATACATCATTGCCTTGTGCTTTTATTTAATTTCAATGAAAGGAAAATGAAAGCACAAATACTGTGTCCAGCTGTACTCCTGGCAAAATAGACACAGAGCATAGTTTCTTTGGGACCCAGGCAGCTGTATTATTCAGTACAACTTTCTGCAATGCCATATAATACGGTCACAGGAGTCCTCCATTGCTTTAAAAGCAGGCAGAAAGAAAAATGGAAGGTGTTGCAAAGACAGGCTAAGTCTACATCACTTAGCTCTAGTCTTGGATTCTATTTATGATGGGGAATTGATAATTGCTTATTTTTTGTTTGTTTTTGCTAACCTTGTCTATATATCCTTCAGTTTCCGCTCACTCTTTCTGTGCTCTCATTCTTATTACAGGAAAAATCTGTTGCAGAACAAAACAAAAGCAAAAAATTGATGCTGAACATGTCTGGTCTTTTAAGATTAATGAGTGCTGAATAATCTTAAGAAATAAAATTCTCATTACTTCTCATTACTGTTCAATGGCAGTTATCTTTTAATGCAGAACTTAAATATCTACATATCTACATATATCAATATATGTATATCTATATATGTAACCAGTTACATGCATATATGCACATTTTATACATATATATGTATGTATATATATATTTATATATACACATAAATATATAGTCTGTACATGGAGATGTATGTGTGTAGAATTGTCTATATATGCAAAAAAAGAACATACCATCTCTCTCCCTCTCTCTTCACACACACACACACACACATAATACATATCTATATATATATTGACAAAACAAATTGAGATTATATCCCTCTAATGTGAGAATAGATGAATTGTACTTTCAAGGACATGAATGCTATATGACTTATATGACTATGCATTTAATCTTTTAGTCTCTGACTACAGAAGTATAATTAGTCTCTGTAAAGATGAATAATGATAACTATAGTCCAGTCTAGTATGGTAGATCCAGGATAACCCTTGAAGTGAAAAAAAGATTTAGTTTCAAATTTTGCCTTTGACATACTCTGAGAACATGTTCAAATCACTTTATCTCTAAGTGTACCAGACAGCTCTTTATGAATGCATTGCCAAACAGTTGTTGATTTTCATTAGTTCAAAGAGATTTTTTACCAGGAACTTCACTAAATAATAAAATCATAGATCGAATCTTTCTCTCTCTCTCTCTCTCTCTCTCTCTCTCTCTCTCTCTCTCTCTCTCTCTGTCTGTCTCTCTCTCTCTGTCTCTCTCTGTTTATCTCTCTCCCTCTCTTTCTCTCTCCCTCTCTCTCTGTTTGTGTATGAATGTGTGTATGTGTGTGTGAGTGTGTGTCTGTCTCTCTGTCATTCTCTTTGTGTCTTTCTCTCTCAATTCTCACTTGTACTCTACCTCACGTCCATGTAGCTCACAGAACAAAGAAGTACTGTTATACTTCACAAAGAAACTAATAATAATAATAATAGTTAACACTGATATAACTCTGTAAGTTTATAAAATATTTTATATATCCTCTCAAGAATTCTAAGAAATAGGTGCTATCATTATCCTCATTTTATAGGGAAGGAAATTGAAGCACAGAGGGGGGGGTTCCTTAGGTGTCCTGCCAAATATATGGATCAGGAATATTAACTCAGATCAAGATCAAGATCAAAGTCCTTCACCTTTTCCATCTAGACAAGTTACATGGGAGGGGAGGCAAGATACTGAATAGCACTAAAGTGAAAATGAACTGAATTTTTAAAAAAGATTAAAAAAAAAACAACCTTTTCAGATCCATATATTTAAGTTCCTCTTATGCACATATAGTCTGGCACGGGAGGTTGTAAAAGATGTCAAGGACCGGGCAGCTAGGTGGCGCAGTGGATAGAGCACCAGCCCTGAAGTCAGGAGGACCTGAGTTCAAATCTGGTCTCAGACACTTAACATTCCCTAGCTGTGTGACCCTGGGCAAGTCACTTAAGAAAAAAAAAAAAACAAAAAGATGCCAAGGACCTTCCAACCCCACGTGATAACAGTTTGAGATAGTGATAGTTTTTTCTAAAGATGTCATTAGAGTAGTATTCAACTCACTACTGTACAACAGATCTCTTCCATATTGGGCTATGCTCTGCAAAAGTGAATTAGTAGAAAACAACCTACTGCAAAGTGTCTCAGGCTAAAGCAACTACTTTCTCCCCTTTACCGTAGCACATTTAACCAGCTTCTCAATTGAGGGATGTTTCTATTGATCAAAGCTATATCTGGACTTATGTACAAGATCCACAAGGCTTGTGAGAAAAAAAAATGCATGTACTTTCTGCCTTTAGCTCCACCTCTAGCAAGCTGGTCAAAAAAGGACTATTGGTAAAGAAAGATTACTTTTCTCTTTCTTTTACCATATCTATGCAATTGCCAAACTGGGTTAGAATTAGCAGGAATGAAGATCCACATAAGTATAATGGGGGAGAAGTGACTGATTGGTAAAAATAACATTGTTCACATGGAAAACACCAGGTTTATGTTTCTGGGAAAATGGGAGGACTTTAGAATGTGTAGCATTCTGATTTGTCCAATCACATGATCAGGGAGTCCTCTTTTACATTGGTTGTATAGCTGGAACTGATTGAATCTTCAAAAAAAAATCCTTATTCAGCACCAGCTGGGGCTTTGGGCTTCATTTGCAACTGAGAGAACAAAATGACTCTTTCACTAATGGCTTCCTGTAAGAGAACCATACTGTTTGGGAAAGAGCCAAAGGACTTTCGACCCTCTTTTCCCCTTTCTATCTCCCATAAGGCCATATGGCCCTGAAAATCAAGTCCAGGTCTTTGGACGTTTTTTTTGTTCTTTGCCTTGGTGCAAGCAGCTGCTTCAAGAATTAGCCATGTGGACCCAGAATTAAAGCTAGGTATTGCAGTCAATAAAACAGAAAAGCACTAAGGATTAAAGATTGAACTCTAGTCCAACACAAGCTGACTTTAGAGATGAACTTGGTGACATGGAGTAATTCAGCTAAATTCTGCTCCTTTCCCCAGAGATAATATCAATGAAGATTATGATCTGGTATGTTGAAGGGATGTTTTTATGTTGGTTCTTGCTCTATTTTTGAAGTAAATATCCCATTGTAAAAGGTATCTAATATTAAATGGTTAAATGGAACTCAGATTCTAGTCACTGGACCTCTAAAAATAATGGGGGAGGAACATACCCAGTATGGATTAAGCTGACAGCAGAGAAAAGAGATATTCCAATCCTTGCTCAGGGCACCTATGAACCAAGGAGAAATTGTAATAGCCTGGCCTTGAAAGAATGGGACCAGAGCTAGCGTATGTTACATGAGCATTCTATGTAAACTGGATAGAAAAATTAGATGAACTGAAACTTTCCCAGAACTGTCAGCTGCCATCTCTAGCAGTCGGGAATGTGGTGGTGGAAGAGTTTGCTTGATTGACTGGGGAGGGAGAAACTAGAATTACTTCCCTTTGAGAAACAGTAATGAGTTGTTGACTGAATTTAGGTGTCTTACCACCTAAGCAGCCATAGGTCAACATTTCTATTCCTCTTAGGTTGTATCTATTAACAAGAGAGACACAATCTCATCCTGCTCTCATGATCTGAATGTCTCTGCCATCCCTGGTTCCTGGCCACTGTTCTTCCCTAAGAAGGAAGGAATCTCTCTTACTCATAGATGACTTCTTTTATTTAAGACAATATTATTATTATTATTGAATTATTCATGTACATTCATTTTTACATATATCCATATGCATGTTGGGAGAGAAAAATCAGAGCAAAAGGGAAAAACCACCACAAGGAAAAAAAAACAGAAGAAAAAGAAAAATGAAAATAATATCTATTCAACCATATTTAGTCTCAATAGTTCTCTCTGGATGTGCATGGCATTTTCCATGTTTATTGGAATTGTCGGGTCACTGAATTACTGAGAAGAACCATGTCTACCATAGGTGATCTAGAAGACTTCTTTTAAATGACAGTCACTCATTTTCCAATAAAGATGCACAATCCATTGTAAAGCCACAGAAAGTAGGTAATTTGGGGTAATCTTATATAACATCATGTCTCTGACTTGGTCAGTTTCCAATCTTGGTCAGTTGACTTCCAAGTCAACAAGCATTTATTAAACTTACCAGATGTCAGAAACTGTGCTGCATACTGGACACATAAAAGATAAAAATAATCTACTATCAAAGATCTCATATTTTTATAACAGGTAAATAAAATTTACAGAAAGAGTAGATGGAAGATACTGAAGTAGCAGGGAATTGGAGAACTCAGAAAGCCTTCAGGAGTAAAGAGAATTTGAGCTGAGTCTTGAAGGAAATTAGAGAAAGGAGAGGTGGAGCGTAATATTACAGGAATAGCAAGCAAGCCAGTGTATCTGGGTCAAAGAATGAGTGGAGAGTAAAATGTAAGATTCTAAAGAATTCTGGAACATAGAGATCTTTAAGTATCAGAAAAGTTTATTGTATTTGATTCTAGAGGGGAATGACAAAAGAAGTCTATGAGCAAGACCATTGATTCACATAGAATTCTATTTAAATTTAGATTATAAATTAAATATTTTGTTCATTTGTGTAGACTAAAGTATAGGCATAGCCTTTACACAGTCATTTTATTTTTATAACTTTGGCAAAGAAAGTGTCATTGATTAAATGTCTGGGTCTTCTCAAGCACACAGTCAAACTCTGCAGACAAATGCCCCGGGATGTTAGACTGAACCAAACTTAAGAAGTTTCTTCTTTAAATTTATTTTTCTTTGATGAAAGTCATGTGTCTTGTCATCAAGAAAAAATAGAAAAAGAAATGCAGAGAGAGATAAAGGGATATAAATGTGTTTTTTCAAGTGGAAATGGCATTAAAGATACATCTCGATCTGCTCTACTTCTTGAGCTTTATTGCCCTGGAAAATCTCTGTGCCCATATGATCTCGTACCTCCATTTTAAGAAACTGTCACACTCACTCCTTCACTCCTTTCCTGGTAACTAACTTTCCATATTTCTCCATGCCCTCCATAATCTTCTCTCATCCCTGGGCCCCCAGTCCTAGTTTTTCAACTCACTTTAAGATGTTGACTTCTGTTAGAATATGTTTCTTGAGCACAAGGACTATCTTTCTTTGTGCTAGTTTTTTTTTTTTTTTTTTTTTAATTCCTCATTACTGGCAACACGCCTGAAACAAATATACAGATATCAATAGAGAGATCGATAGATTGATCATTCAATAGATAGATATTTAATAAATGTTTATTGATTTATACCCTAAGTATATGGGGATCTTTCCTCCTGATTTGAAGCTGATATCACAGATAAATGTTTTTTCTTCCTATTAGAATTTGAGGATCTTGGGAGCAAGGATGATTTTGCTTTTCTGTTTGTATTCTTAATGCTTAGCACAGTGATTTGCAAATAATAAGAATTAAATAACTATTTGGGATTTTTTTTCATTCATTCATTTTCATTGGGAAAGAGGAAGAAGGTGTCTGACAGCTTGGTCATCTGCTATCAATTTTTCATTTTAGTTAGGGATCACCATCTGGTGATCTATTTTTCACATAGGAATGTACTGTCAGATCCAAGGAGAAATCTACTCTATTTTCAGATAAAGTCATTCTTGGTATACCACCTCTGCCCATCTTTGTCAAGACACTAAGGAACAGGCTTTTTATATAACCTCCTGACATTTACTAAATATGAAAGCAGTTTTCAAACTGGATGAATTGCTTTTGGGAGCTTCTTCATCCCTCTTTAGGCTGAAATTACCCTTGTGTCAAAAATGGAAGTTTTATACAATGGTAGAACTATGTGGATACAAATAAATATAACAATTCTCAGATTTTTTCATTGCAAAATTATGCAAAATTTTAACTTCTTTTTTTTAATTCCCCTTGTAGGAAATGTGTAAACAACATATAGTCCCTAAATGCTGGAATTAAATAAAATCACAAAAAAACCACCACAAATATCAAGAAGGTTTGTTCTTTTTCACTACCAAATTCTTATCTTTGAGTGATTATGGAATAACTTACATTCAAAAAATATTTGAAGATTTACAAAGTACTTTTTCACAACTTTATGAGGTAGATACTACAAACATTTTTACTATTTCTAATGTTATATGTAATAAAGTTTTAAAAAGAGCTGGGTTTAATTTGTAGTTCTAACACTTAATAACAAGGCATTTCGTAAGAGGAACTCAAGGTTTCTCACCTGTAAGATGAGAATGCAGACTAGTTGATAAATGTTTGTTGATTAACTGTCTTTCTGATTAGAGTCTGGGATACTTTACCTACCATTTTGAAGATTAGAGAACAGAAACTCAAAGTGAACAAATGACTCATCCATAATTCCAGAACTGGTCTTTAATCATCTTTTTAGCCTGAGATTTTAGACTAGGATTTGAGACTTTTACTGACTACAAGTCTAATATTCTTTCTTCTACATCATATGGCCTCTCTACTAACTCTTCAGTTACATTCTAAAGTCATGATCATTTGGATTTCTACTTACATTAGAATTCTAAATGGCAAAATATTATCTAATAAAAATTATTATTTTCCATGCTTGCTTAATTTAGAACAAATTGCTAACCAAATACAGGATATAACCATGTACAATGAAGGATACTTGTCCTACCACTTATTTGCCTTTTTAAAAAATCCTTTCTTAAAATAGAAAAATTTAGTTTCAATCCTGACTGCTTAAGTAGTAGACCATGAAAAAATAAACTTAATTACATACAAATAAAATCTGATAACCAGATAAAAATAATCAGCATTTTTCTTTCCTTCTTTTTAAGTGCCCCGTAACTTTTGAAAATAATAATGTGACAAATTATTTAATATTTTGCAAAATATGAAACTTTGAATATGAAATACGAAAGTTTGCTAGGAGACCATACTTAATATGTAGTATCTTGTAACTAAGTAATATACAAGAAGCATACACACCCATCTCCCCTCTCTCTATTCAGCAGTTGTTAGATACTTTTGACAGATGATGTTTCCCCATCAGGATTAAATCTATTTTGCTTGTGTGAGCTTGAATGATAAGTTTAGTAGTGTGTAAATAATATGTGGCTGAGAACTGTGATGTCATGAGATGGGCTATTTCAAATAGCACCATCTAGATGAAAGCTTAATTGACAGTAAACAAAAACTATTTAAATCAAATACTGATAAGAGATATTTTCTTTTGGTTATGAAGTTAGAATATAAATGCATATTCATTGGGGTCAACCTAGCTGCTTAGTTAGTTGGAACTGTTCATAACTTACCCCCCCCCAAAAAAAAGGATCTGCCTCAGATTTCTGGGGCTAACAAGACAACGCCCAAATAGGATATATGCCAAGGAAACTGGAAAGTAAGGACAGGTTTATAGATTTTTCTGTGTCCATGGCAATGTTTCACAAATACAAAAACAGCCCTAGTCAGGATTCCTGACTCCCAAGTATAATGGTATTACTTGCTATTTTTTAAGTGAAAACTTGAAATTATTGAAGTAATAGGAAAACCATCACAAGAGTACCCAAATCTTGTTCCCTTTCTACTCAAAGCCTTTATTTCTCTGGACTTTTAGACTATGATATAATAGAAAGAGCACTGAAAGTTTGAATGACTGTCATTTACCATCTCTGTGATTTCAGGCAAGACAATAAGATTCCCCACACCTGAGTTTTCTCCAACTTAAAATGGAAATAAAAATACCTGCCCTAAAGCAGTGCACATAGTGAAGAGCTCACTTCAGAGTGACTTGGGTTTATGTCCTGCCTTTGATGAGTCCTAGCTCCACCTCTTTGTACAAGTTATTATACAGAGGTTAAATAACCTCTCAATGACCCAGGTGACTATCAAATTACACATTGCAGAAAAGTTGTAGGTCTGCATGGTAGAGAGAGTTTCTTCATCAGAAATTCTCCACACCAATAAAATCACAGTCTGGACCGGTCCCCAGAAAAACAAGAATAACAACAACAAACCCTCTCCCAATTACCTTACTTGGCTGCTGTGAGAATCCAATGAGAGGATATGTAACATGCTTTAAAGTCCATTACCTCATTTACTAAGCACTATATAAATGCTGGCTGTTATTTCTTTCTTATGTCTTAACTCAGTCTTGTTTTGTTTTTATCTGGAGGAGCAGATTATAAACAATGTTAGGATGCAGCTTAATTGTTCATCAGCAACTTCCCCATACCAAAAAAAGTTATTGCTGCTCAGCTAAACATTTAAAAATTTTGAAATGTTTATCCCTCCTGAAGAGTAGTTATGATGATCCGAATAAGCATGAAATGAAGAGTATAATTTCTAAAACTACAAACAGATCTAGAAACTTGATATTATAAACAATACTTTGTACTTATATTAGCTCCCTCCAATATTTTTCTATAACATTAAAATCAAAATTTATTAAGTCCTCATGTAGTAATATGTGGGAGATTCGGTGTTATTTTACTGAAGAAAAAAACATCCATTTCCTCAATTGGCCCTCCCCCAATGAGTAGTGTGCTAAAGCTAGACAAACCAGCAGGAAAACTGTTAAATCTGTCATGCTAGCATTATACCTTAGAAATTAACAAATGTTAAAAATCTGGATTTGTTGATGTTTTGTTGATTATCTTGACTTAAGAAAATGATGAAAAAAAATGTCAGTAATTTCAGGATAAATTTTAAAGTGTGCCACATTTACATTTTTTTATTGTTATTTACCAACACACAACTTTATCCCTCTCCTATATGATCCATCTTTCTCAGCTACTTGCTTCAAGATTCTCCAGCCCTTTGCCTTCCACTTTGTTTCTTTTGGGAGAAGCAAGTTCATAAACCCCAGTAACCTTCCTGAGACAGAACAATGGGGATGGAAATTGTCCTGGACTAATTAGCTCAGGGATTGACAACTTTAGGTTTTGGTGGTAATACTGTACTGTAACAGGAAAGAAAAGAGAAGTGCAAAAAAATCACCTTTAACTGGTTTAAAGTCCCATTCAAAACACTTAATTTTAAATTCTCAAGAAGGTGTAAACAAATTTGATAGGATTGAGAAGTGGATGGGACCTTTGAAATTATTTTCATTTTTGAGCATTTAGTTTATTCCAGTTTTTAAAAATCATCAGAACTACTTTCCTAATGTCTTTATTTCCTAATGTCCTAATAAACATTCTACTTGAAATAGTCAATGGAACAAATTCTGGGTTTAGCACCACTGGACTTGGTCACAACACTTGATTCTCACACTTTCTTAATGGCATCTCTTGGATGTGATGTTATCCTCTCTGAATCTCATTTTCCTGGTTTTTCAAATGAAGAGGTTCAATTAATTGAATTCATTTGTTTCTTCCAGCTCAAAATTTATGACAATCATATCCTCTTAAGATTGTTATTTAATGCAAAGTCTCAACATCATTCTCTATGCAAGTATGGATCTCAGTTCATATTTGTACAGTCATGCAATAAAACAAGCACTTAGCTGCTTATTCAAAGGGGTTAGCCTGTAATGTTCTGTCTAATATTTGCATACTCCAGGGAGTCATATATCCTCAGTATTCTGGGGTGGAAAAGCTAATACTAATTATTTTCAAGGCACCAAAAATGAAATCCTCAAGTATCTGATATAGAGAGGGCAACTGTTTAAAAAAAAAGTAGCTGAGCTTCTTTCCTTTTTGGAAATCACTCAAAGACATGGAGAAGAGACTTATGGTGGTGACAATTAACTTGGAAATTTTCCAGTTGTAGTGATGTAGCAGAAACATCACTGAATTTCTACTTTCAATTTTGCTCTTTTCTTATTTATTTTTACTTTTTTCTTGTGATGTTTAGTTAGGATTTTATATTTTGTTAGTTTTCTAGGCTTATATCAAATTCATTCTAGATATTATATTCCCCCCCTCAGAAATGTTTTAGCCATTTGGCCAAACTTTTGATATATTTTCTCATTGCTATCACTTTCTTTCATGAAATTCTTGGGGTTTTTTCTACATTTTGTTCTTTGGACCAGTACTTCCTTGAGATTAAATTATTTAGTCTCCAATTAATTCAGAATCTTATCTATGGAAAGCCTGAATTGTTATTGCTTTGTGGTCCATAAAGGATATGTTTAATATTTTGGTTCCCCTCCATTTTTGTATCATTTGTATGCTTCTGAATATGATCAATTGTTGTACCTTGAAGAACTCAAAATATACAAATACCTTTCCATTCCCATTCAGTACTTACCAAAGAATTTTAAAATTTTAAAAATTTGTTCAGAAGTACATTTCCAACTATTATAATTTTAACTATTTTAATTGATTTTTCCTGTATCTTGATGCTCTGCTATTTCATACATGCATACATTTATATGTATATATATATACATATATATAAAACAAATATGTACATATATGTGTATGAATATATAGGCATGTATGCTTATATGTATGAATATGTAGATGCATATAGACAGAAAATACAGATACTCATTATTTATCTTCAGGACATGTAACTCTTATGTCATTTCATTATTTATTTCTTTTATTTGCCATTTCTGAGTTTATGATCACTATTCCTGTGAGATTTTTTTTAAGCTCATCTGAAGTTAAATAGATTTTGGTCCAGCCCATTATTTTAACAATATGTGAATCTTTATGTTTCAAGGTTTGCCCATAAATAACACATTGCTGGATTCTCCATTCTAATAAATTTTGCAACCCTCTTCAGTTTTATGAGTTCATCCCATTCAAAATCAGGATTATGATCAAAATCATGTATTTCCTTCCATTGAATTCTTTTATACTTTTTATTTCCTGCCCCCTCTTTATTGAAAGAATGATTAGGGGCAATTAAATAATGCAGTGGATAGAGCACTGCCTCTGGAGTCAGGAAGACCTGAGTTCAAATCCAGCTTTAAACCCTTAACACTTACTAACTGTGTGACCCTAAACAAGTTATTTACCCAATTGCCTGATCAAGAAAATTAAAAAATAAAAATAAATTTGGCTATTGGCTTAAAAAAAAAGCAGAATAATAAGTGTGGAGTGTACTGAACACCAGTGTTCAAAGTTTGATGACATTTGCTTCTGCTCTCTGGACCTCCCTCTTTTCTTCTGACAGAAGCTCAAACAAAAATTTTTAACCATTCTTTGCAAAGACTATTTCATTTGAAAACATCAAAACATAACTAGGTCCAAAGCCTTCTGTCTTATTTATTCATTCAACAATCCTTAAAAATCAGAGTGATACAGATTTAACGTCCAGGCATCTAGATCTAAATTCTGTTCTAGGTTCCTATTTCTCTTACTCTCATACATAACTTAGGGTTTCCTTTCTTTGGCCTGGTCCTTAAGCATGAAGGCTTCTATGTGTATTATTCCTAGACTACTATGGTCTGCCTGAATATCCTCCCTAGTGCCTACAGGCATGTGATTAGATCTTTGTGTAGACTTGACTGGTAAAATGAACTTACCGTAGTTCTTGAACATCTTCAATACTATGTTGTCTGTTGGTTCCCTTTTTTCAACCTTGCCAGAGCAGATTTGAAAGAGAAGGACTATTCTGCTTTCGCACACTCTAACATATCTCTGATATTAATTCAAGAGGGCTGTGTTTTAATTAGGGTACCAGAATATTGATTCTGTCTCTACTAACTGATCTTAGGCAAATAATTTAGTTTTCCTCTGGATTCCAAGATAGGGGGAAATTAGAGAAACTTAAAGAATTTTAAGCATAAAGGTTTTGAAAATCTGTCTATTCACTATTTCCACTGAACACCAAGGAAGTGTTCCATCTGCCTAGAAAAGTCTTGTATGCTTAGAACAAACATAGAAATAATATGCCCTATAATTTTGTGACACTTTAAACTTGTTTTTTAAAAATGTTTTAATTTTTTTTTTAAAAAAAAGCTTCATTTTGCTTTCAAAGGTCATCAGTTTTCTCTCTGGAAGTAGATAACATTTTTCATCATAAATCATTTGGAATGTCAAGAATCTTTGAATCACTATAGCTAAGATTTTTTACATTTGATGAATTATAATATTGTCATTACTATGTAAAATGTTCTCCTTGTTCTTAATTTGCTTTGCATTAGCTTTGCATTACCACCAGGTTGTTTTTAGGTTAAGAATACATCTCCTACCCATAGTTGTAAAAAGTATAGGATCTATGTTTTTCTTCTCTTCTCTCTCTCTCTCTCTAGTTCTCTCTCTCTCCTTTATGTTTTATGATATAATCATTAGTATTCAGCTTATAAAGATGCTATGAATTTATTGTGGAATATCTGTAAGATATTATTCCAAACTTACTTTCTAGCAGACTGCTTTTTAGTTTTGTCAATTTTTATCAAAAAAGTTCTTTCATAAATAATTTTTATCTTTTAGTTTATTGAACACTTTGTCATGGCACTGCAAATGTTAAATGCCAATTATTCTCCCTTGGTTATTCTGTTCCTTTGATAAACTTTTCTATGTTTAAGCAATACAAAATATATATTTAAAAAAAAAACTTTTTATTTGCAAAACATATGCATGGGTAATTCTTCAACATTAACCCTTACAAAGCTTTCTGTTACGAATTTTTCCCCCTACTCCTCACCCCTCCCCTAGATGGCAGGATATCCACTAGATGTTAATTACATTAAAATACTTGACAAATCGAATATATGTATACATATTTCCAGACATCATTGTTATGCAAGAAAAATCAATACAAAATATTTTTGATGACTGCTGCTTTTTAAGGTTTGAAATTGCTAGTATCCCTTTACTTGTTCCTATGTTTCATTAATTCCCTTGATATGTAGGAGCTTTTATGTTTCCAAAATAATTTTGATGAATTCTGTAGAGTACACCTTTGAGAGTTTGATTGACACAGTATTAAATTTCTATATTAATGTGGGAGATATTGCCATTTACTTATGTTGGCATGGCATGAACCAGCATGCAGCACTGAATATTCCTCCAGCTATTTAAGTTGTTCTTTATTTCTTTAAGGAGTACTTTGTAATTGAATGTATTAAAAATAGCAAAGTATTTCATTCATGTATTTTTGCAAATTGACTCCCAAATATATTATTCATTTAATAGTATTTGGGATAAGATTTTGCATTCTATTGTGGCCTCAGATTAAAAACAAATTATACAGCAAAGTCAATTGAAGGCTGAGACTGTAATTTTGTCCAAATTATTAATTGTCCTAATTAATATGTTGGCTAATATCACATGATTTTTCTAAGTATACCATTATGTCATCAGTAGATATGGATTTTTATTCTATATTTACACTTTTAATTTCGTTCTCTTATTGCTATTGTTAGCATTTCTAGAACTATATCAAATAAGAGTAGGGAGAGTGTGCATCTTCATCTTACTCTATAATTTATTAGTAAAACTCCTATTCCACACTGCATATGATGTTTGTTTTTTTTTTTTATTTTAGATAATTTATGTTATTTTTTTAAATATCCCTGTATGCCTATACTTTCTAGAATCATTTAGCCTAAATAAATATCATACTTTGTCAAGGGCTGTTCTGCACCTATTGAAATAATTGTGTCATTTTGGATTTTTTTTATCTGATTAATTATCTTCATCATTTTTGCAATGTTGAATTGAACTTGCATAGCTGGTTTAAATCCAGCTTGGATATGATGAATGATTTCTTGAATGAAATGTTGTAATTTGTTTGGTAGCATTTTATTCAAAAAATCTTTAATCTCATTATTTACTATTAATAGGACATTTCTCCCAACTTTGTTTAACCAATAAATTAAAAAATAAATCTATTGTGAATATTGATCTTTTTCATGGTTATCTTCATTTTAATAACAAACCACATCTTACTGATGTAGTATTTGCTTCAAGGAAGTCAGTTTGCTTATCTATATTTAATGCAAAGAAAGTAAAATGCTAATAACCAATTAAGTGGCCAGTGTTCTGGAACATCTGTGAGGGGATTCAGAAACAAAGAAAGGGAACCCTAATGACAGAAAGTTTAAGTGATTACAAGCAGATACTAAGGAAGGACTAGATAAGAAAAAAGTTAAGTCCTCCTAAAATTATCAATACTGGTGGAGGAGTAGAAAGCAAATGCGGAATCACAATGTGGTTCAAACATGAGACAGACTGCATAATCAAGACAAGCTAAAGCCAGGAACTAGAAAAACAGAGCAGCTATATTCTAAGCTCAATTGGTTAAAAGAAAATTGTCCTATTCACCACTTCATGGTCTGTACCTCTGAGTGGTTTCTTTTTAATAATGAATTACCATGAGCAACTTTTCTTGTCTTTTAAAAGGACTATAAGCTTGAAATTGGATAATTAGAGTGGTGTCAGGGTGGAAAACAAGGGAATTACTAATGTGAGTCATAAGTACCTTGGTAGAAAACAGGTAAAGTCTCTGCTGCTCCTCCATAAACCTAGTGAAAGAAAGTATTTATACGTGGAAGGTAAAATGACACCAATTTGTAGAAATATTTTTTTTAGATCATCTATTTTAAGGTAACTTTTTTGCTATTGTTTACTATGGTTTTGTTAATTTTCATTTCCGAGTTGTTATAAGGGTCTTTTCTAACAAAGTAAAACTAATCAAATGAATCCATTCAGGTCTCCAAAATAATGTATATACATACATATATATATATATATTTTTTTTTTCATTATCAAAATAATTTCATATTCAAAGATTACTGTTCTTCAGCTTTTGTTTGCTAGTTCTGGACTCAAGGACTCAACATAGTTGAAAACAATTACATAAAGCAGAAATTTAAAATTCATCTTTCTCAATAATAATGATGATACATGTGGGACAAATGATGACTATTACAGATGTTTTATTAATGTCAATTGTTCATATTCTTTTGAAAGGCAAGTTTAGTAAGAGTAAGCTGAACAATCCTTTTTTTCCTGAGAAATAACAAGTTAAAAAGAAAACTGGAGCCTCCTAATTTAATGACATATTATTGGAGTTACTGAAATCAATAGGCATACATTTCTAAAAAATAAAAATATTTTGAAGTCTCAGTTGGACAAATCACAATACTGTATAATTGTTCACATTTTTCATTATTTAAAATCTTACTTAGAAACACAGGAAAAGTCATTTCTGGGGACTTTAAAATGATTGTAGCTTAAGAAAAGAATAGAAATCAAAATAATATTTGTATGTTCAAAGTTCATAAATGTAAATTTTCCCCTTAGAAAATTCAAAAATATCCAAAATACTAAAAATAAGATTACAGAGGTTTCTCAAGTGATTTATATATGCATATATGTATGTATATATATATGTACATGGAGAGCAACTACGCAGCAGACAGAGTTAAGAAGACTTATCTTTTTAAGTTCAAAAAAGACCTCAGGCATTTCATTTCCTGAGCAACCTTGTACAAGCTACTTTACCCTGTTTGCTAAAGTTTTCTTATTTATAAAATGAGCTAAGGAAGAAAATGGCAACCCACTTCAGCATCTTTTCAAAGAAAACTACCATTGGGGTCCCAATGTCTGACATCACTGAAGACTACTGTACAACTTTGTGTGTTATTGTATGTATATGTGTGTGCATATTTGTGAGGAAGCAAAAAAAATGGACAAGCATAATGTTGTATTCCCGTAATCCCTGTGGCTGTAGAGGTTGAAGCTAGTATACTGGTAGGGAATTCTGAAGTGCAAAAGGATTAAAGGCCATCCATTGCCTACACTGTCTAGTATCAATACCATATTGATATGGTGCTGTACCTCTACCCCCAGGAGCAGGGAGACAATAGATTTTTTAAGGACATGATAATTAGCCCATATTAGAAATAAACAAGGTTAAGGATTCCATGTCAATCAGAAATAGGATTGGCCTTTGAGTGCGTCACGCATTTTCAGGTACCATAATACCAATCTGGACAAAATTTGGAAGAAAAGGAGATGATTCAGGCTAGTTTCAATGGTCTTGTGATGAAAAGAACCCTCTGTACCCAGAGAGAGGACTGTGAGAACTGAGTGTGGATTACAATATAGTATTTTTAATTCTTTTTTTTGTTTGCTTGCATTTTGTTTTCTTCCTCATTTTTTTTTCTTTTGGGTCTCATTTTTCTTGTGCAGCATGATAATTATAGAAACATGTATAGAAGAATACATGTTTAAAATATATTGGATTACTTGCTGTCCGGGGAGGGAGTGCAAGCAAGGGAGGGGAAACATTTAGAACACAAGATGTTGTAAGGGTGAATGTTGAAAATTATTCATGTTATTTAGAAAATAAAAAGCTTTAGTTAAAAAAAAGGAAGAAAGAAAGGAAAAGAGGGAGGGAAGGAAGAAGAAAGGGAAGAAGAAAGGGAGGGAAAGAGAGAGAAGGAAAACAAGATTTTTTTTTACTTGTAAGTGCATAATGCTGCAAAAAAAAAGCAAAAAAAAAAAATTACTATTCCCTACGCAAATTAGAGAGTGGTAAATACAGGATAGTTTCTTCCTTGCATTGCAATGCAGAGTGTACTGCTTAAAGGTCAGGAATAGCTTTGAATTATCTTTAATAAAAACCTGGAGATTATAGTTGGGAGGAAGGGGAATAGCCTTTTAAGCTTTCCTTATTTCCTTGTTGGTTTGCAAGGTAAAGCTTATAGAGTATCAGAGGACTTAAGTTCTCAAAAGATTTCACCCCCCCCCTTCTGAAATGGTATGGAGGGGATTAAAGTACTAAAATGTGCATACGAAGCAGTAGATATTTAAACCCACCCTGACCCCTCCATTCCATGTAACAGAGAAGATAAAAGCTGTTTCTTTTCAGAGCTTCAGGTTAAAGATGTAAAAATTAACCAACATGTAACTGTATAGCATAACACTCAGAGAGTGCTGAGAAAAGAGCAGACAATGATATTCCCAACAAGCGATCAGGATGAGGCAGGGGAAGCATGAATCCCTTGAAAAAAAATCTTTATTTAAAAACTAAATATTATATTTGTTTTAGGATGCAGTTCTGAACCAGAAATTCTTAAACATTTTGTGTGTCAAGTATTCATTTGGCTTTCTGGTAAAGCCTATGGACACCTTCCAAGAATAATAATCTTTTTTTAATAATTAAAAGAAATGCTTGTTTTAGTTATACTTTAGTGAAAATAAATATGTATTTCTTCATATCGAAATTCCTAAATATTTATCCATAGTCCTTTATGAGCCAAAGACTCCAAATTAAGAACCTCAGTTCTAAACAACCTTATGTTTCTACCTTTCCAGATCTTTTTCTATGGAAATGATTCCCTATCTCAATCTCCCGTTCACTTGCATTATTTCAAAAAAGAACATTCTTTTATACTCTGCCCCCTTGAAAAGGCCCTTTGGCCAGAGTTTACCTGTCTCAACTTTAATGCTGGTAAAGGACCCCCACTCTAATAACATGAAGCCACAAAAAAGGAAATCCAAAAGTGAATGAAGAAAATCTAGATCAGTATTAATTGATTCTATGAAAGTCCTTATTCATGTACACTGTCTTCGTAGTTAAGAATTGATAATTTATGAAATATGTTAAAACATATCTGGCTCATTTTGTAAATAAATTGTTTACATGTTTTATATTTCTATTTAAATAGTTGCAAAGTTTATTTACCCTCTACTATAGTATTGTTCTAAATACAATCATGCAATTATCACTCAGTTATACTACTTTGAAATCAGACAGCAAGGCACCATTGATAGTGCTCCAGGAAAACATTCTGTTCAGAGATATGAATCAAGAGGATAATTTGACTCAATTTGTCTCACAACTAACATGAATTAATACTATACTGAAGTTAGTGATGGGCTTACCAACGAACCAGCCATTATGGTTTTGGAAGAACTTTTTGAAAAGATAAGGTACCAACATAACATTGTTTATTTTCCACTAACAAGACAGTAAAATTGAAGAACATATTAATTGAATGCCCACTATTAACTTAATTTTCTGAGGGCATGTTTCTCCATGGATAGAAGCCAATATCAGAAAGATGCTTCAGCTCTTTCCTTCCCTTTAGATATTTGCTAAAATCAGTAAAATAATGATTACTTTGCTACATAGCATGTTCAGATACATCCATAGTCATTGTCTTGAGCTTCAGTTACCTATCTCCTATTATTTCAATAATGCCTTTTAGATATCTGAAATTCATCATGTCCAAAACTGAACTGAGGTCACTCTTTCCCTTCTACCTATCCCTCTTCAGAACTTTGCTAGTTCTGTGTAAGGAAGCAAAAGCTTTCAGTCACCCAGCTACACAACTTTGGTAGTACTCTGTATTAATCTCCCTCTCCCCACATATACAATTAGTTACCAAGACTTTGCTTTTTATGCTTAATATCTCCTGATTTGTTTACTTTTCCTATTCACATGGCCACTATATTTTTTAAAACTCTCCTTACCTCTCACCTATACTATAGCAATAGCCTCCTAATTGGTCTTCCAGCCTCATATCTCTCCCCTGTTTTCAATCCATCCTCCACAATGCTGCCAAATTGATTTTCCTAAAGTTCAAGTCTGACCATTTCACATACCTAATCAATAAACACCATTTCTCCCTCTAATGCCTCTAGGATCAAATAGCTTTTAAAATATTTCATAACCTGACCTGAACTCTACTTTTCAACCTTATTATACATTTCTCTGCTTCCCACAGTCTATGGTACGGTCTAACTGGGCTGTTTGCTGTTCCTCAAACAAGCTTTCCATTGCTTGTGTCCCAGATTTGAAATATATTCTCACTTCATCTTACCTCCACCTCTTTATAATATCTTGTTTCCTTCAAAATTTTCCAAGTGTTTTCTAGGTGAAGCCTTTTCCAATCACTATCATTGCAAGTACCCTTCTTGTAAAAGTATTTACTTTGTGTTTATTTCTTATACATTTTATATATAATCCAAGCCTCAAAACCTATTTTCATGGGGCTTTCCTTGTGCTTAACATAATACTTGGCACACAGTAAGTCTTAATAAATGATTATTTTTCCTCTGAAATATGATTTTTCTGAAAAATGATTTTTTTCCTTTGAAGGACAGAGTTGGTTAGAACTAAAGAAATAAGAGATTGTAATCTTTTACCTTCCCCATTCTTTTCAAGTCTCTAAAGGAAGACAAAGACTCTGGGAAGAAGTCAATATGTAGAAGAGTTTGACATCTCAATTATGTCTCTATTCCTTGTTTAATGTACTAGAGACTTTAAAGAATTTCTGTTGGGGTGAGAAGTGGTCGAATTAAAATAACCTCATTCCCAATGGGATAATTCATTTACTCTATTGTCAAGTATACATGTTCATTTGTATACTTTCTCTAATTTTTATTTTACTGTTGACTTGGATAAATGGGTTTATATGATGTTTTCTCTGTGTGATCTTTGTGTTGCTAACAATTGATGGGAAAGGAGTCAACTTGTATTGGGAACTCTCTTTCCTCATTAAGGGGCAGCATACTTTCAGGAGGATGGCTTGAAGAAAAAAATATTTTCTTTAAACTAACAATATTTTATTAGTAGAAAGATACAATCTTAGGTGAATATCCTTTTTTCTCTCAGGAGATTAGAGTTGACAGTTTCTGGAACCAAAATCCTGCTCCCCTCCCAGCAGATATCAGTATCCCTAAGAGATAGGGGAAGATATGACTCTAGACATTTCTATTCTTGCCTCCCACTGAGCCACATCTAGACAGATCTATATAGTCTCACATAGCCTGTAGGTTATGGGCAAAGAACAACTCAGCACACCACCTCCCTACAGGTATATATTTATTTACATACATGCTATTCCCCTGATATAATGTAAAATCCTTGGTGGCAAGAAGTTTTTCATATTTTAATTTGGATTTTAAATATCAATACTAATATCAAGCCTAATATATAGTAGGTACTAAAAAAATGCTTGTTGGTGGATGACAGGCTTTCTTATTCTTTTTATACTTGGCTTCACTCTCTTAGACTTTTCTGTGTGAGGAATTCTTAAATTCATATACTACCAGAATGGCCTCTTGTGCCATTTTATTTCTTTCCTTAAAGCAATCAATAAAATGTATTCTACTTTCCAAATAGTATAGTGGATTGCATGCTGGACTTAAAATCAATAGGGTCTGGGTTCAGATCCTGCCTTACATTCATCATTTTTGTTGTTCATCCTTCATTTTCAGAGAGTTTCAACCAGTGACATTTTGGATGATGTGTTGACTTGTGCATAATTTGGATTTACATGAGAGAGAGTTGTAGGAAATCATCAGGCTCACTTTCTTTTCCAGTTATGAAAGCCCAGTGACAAGACAAAAGTTAGGACTACTGTTGATGACCTGAGATAGTGGATGACTTTGGTGTCTTTGATATTTAATCAAGTTTTAAGTACTCTACAGCACCTGCTTCAGCTACCCATGACCATTGGAACAAATTCTTCTTATTCAATCATTCCACTAGGAAAGTCTTCACATGCTTGAGATAGATATATCTCTAACTCACTGATAGGTTTGAGGTCTGTCATTTACTCTTAACCTGGTTTAGTCTATCTGCCAAAAAAAAAAAAAAAAAAGGTTTTACTGGGATGTGGCTGCTACTCATGCTACTTCTTGGAGAAACAAGTGAGAGTTTAGTGAAAGGTGAACACCAAAGATGGATGAGCAACCCTGAAAAAGGCTCAGCAACCCTCACACCAAAACTGCTAGTTCTCCCTCAACACTCCATATACCCCTTTCTTACATTTATGAACTGGGTAACTACAGCTAAGACATTTAAGGTCTCTGAGCCTTATGCAATTCTTTAAGACCAAGTTCTAGACAGTTTTAAAGTTTGCTTCAGTAAAAGGATTCCCACACTAACAAAATCATAAGATTTTGGCATATTGACATAGTCTAATTCCCATTTAAATGTTCAAATATACTAACAAAAACAAAAAGAAAGAAAAAACTATAAGTGTAATACATATAATGAAAACATTTTATAGCATATTAAAATATTTATAATAAATTTATAATAGACACATTCTGTTTTCAATGTTACTCATTCTGAAATTCTAAATTTATCAGTTTATTTATATTATATACATTCTATATTTTTTGTATTTTTCATATTTATCATTTTATGGCAAAATAACTCTCTAATACTATCAGCCATTTCCTAATCATTGAAATACTTCTTTTCTACCTAAAATAGAATTGCCAGAAATATGTTTCATGTAGAAAGGTTTTTTCCCCTCTCAATTTTTACAGTCTAATCCTCCAAATAGGAGTGAAGTATATAACGATATTTAGATCTTGTATTATATTGCAAATCAGTCTTTCTTTTATGTAACTTTTGTTTTCTTTTCAATTGATTTTCAATTAATAAATAATTATTTTCTTTTCATTTTACTTGCCCATTTGAAAAGACCAAATAAACCAATATGAAAACAAAACACTTGCAAAATATACTTAGTAAATCAAAATGATTCACAGTAGCTATGCTCTAAAATTTATGTCCAGGTGATATTTCAGTCTATTTCTTTCTATCAGAAATGGATAGTGAGTTTCCTTGTTGATCCTTTATAATCATGGTTGTTCATTCCATTGATAAGAGTTCTGTATCCCTCAAAATTGTCTGTCTCTAAAAAGTTGCTATTTTATAAACCATTCTCCTACTTTTGCTTTCTTTACTTTGCATCACTTTTCTCAGATTTCTCTGAACCCAACTCTTTCATCATTTCTTATGACACACAATATTATTCCATTACATTCAGTATCTGAATTCAACTTGCTAGATATGCAATTGCAGAAGTCAACTAATTCCTGCCCATTTGTTTCCTCAATTGTAAAATGAGGGAAGACAATAATGCTGACTTGCCAAAATTGTTCAGGAAATGAAATGAGATAATATTTGCAAAACACTTGGAACATTGCCTGGCACATAGTAGGTGCTTAATGAATACTAGTTTCCTTACCCCTTTCATGTGTCATAATTTTTCAGCTTTCCTCAAATACTGGGCACTCCCCTTAATTTCTGAGTTGTTGCTTTTGTTGTTTTACCACCACAACAAATAACATTGTGTGTATATACATACACATATAAAATGTTCATATATATACATATGTGTGTGTGTGTATAAAGATCTTTTTTTTTCTTTCTTTGATGTGGGTTAAAGGATTAGTAGTGGTAGTGCTGGGTTAAAAGGCAAAAACAGTTAATGAATTTTTTGGCATCATTCCAAATTCTTTTCCAGAATAACTAGACATATTCATAGCTCTACTAATAGTGCATCAAATGTGCCTATTTTCCCACAGCCACTTAGATATTTCTAATTTTCCATTTTTATCCCCTTTGCCAACCTGATGGGTGTTAGTCACAAGAATAACCCTAAAAGCTGAAATAGTTTCATAAAAAAATTTTATTAGGTCGTTTGGCAAAGGAAAGAGTCAGAAAAATGCATGGCTTCCTTCCAAATTTCTCTGAGGTTTAACATTATATAAAATTAAAACAGTGTCCAGACAAGCATGTAAAGAACTTTTGCCTGGGTTGGCAGCACGTAGGCAGTTATTGTTCTGTTGTTTCAGTCATACCCAACTCTTCGTGATCCATTTGAGGTTTCCTTGGCAAAGGTACTAAAATGGTTTGCCATTACCTTCTCCAACTCATTTTATAGATGAGGAAACTATGGCAGAGTGAAGTGACTTGCCTAGGGTCACACTGTTAGTGAGTATCTGAGGCCACATTTGAACTCTTCTTTTCAACTCCAAAGCCATCATTCTAACTACTGAGCCACCAAACTGACATAGGTAGTAGATAGTTTCCTAGAAAATGGAAGTTTTGACTTAAATATCAGTAGATAAATCTAAATATTCAAATTTGGGAAACCCAAAACAAAAACTTTAGTCATATGCAAAACAAATCCTGAGTGTATCCCAAAAAAGAATTGGGTGGAATCTAAGCCTTTCTTACAGATATCCTGCAGCTTCTTCCAGGGCATCTCTGTGGTTGCTGACATGACCTTTATGGTAAGCTTTGAATTAAACAATTTTCTAGCCAAAATATTAATAAAGGAAATAAGAAGATATTTTTTCATAATATGTGTGAAATAGAATCTCAGAATTGGTTTAATTGGTATTTTAATTATTTTTATTTGGAAAATTTTTCTAGTATGGTTATTAATAACTGAATTTATTCCCTTGAAAACTTACTACCTAGCCATAGCTATTAACCAATTGCAGAATGACTTTTGTTTTATAAATTTGATTCACTTCCTTATAGAATTTCCTTCCAGGTACTTGTTTTCCTTCTCACTTTAACTATCTTTCTTTTGTGCAAAAAATAATGTTTAGTTTTATATAATCAAAATTGTTGATATTCAGTGGGTCTGCTCAATTCATATTCTGAATTATGCAATCTTCACTAATCCACAGATGTGATGGGAAATTTATTTCTTGTTCATTTAAGTTATTTATGAAATGTTCTTTTATATCTAGGTCCTACATGCATTTGGAACACATTTTGGTATATTATTTAGGATGTTATGCTAAACTTAATTTCTTTCAGATTATTTTCTAGTATTCCCACATTTTTGTAGAATAGTGATTTCCTTGCCCTTTCCTTCCTAGTATTATTGTTCTCTTCTTTGATTTTCATTTATCTTGGTACTTATTTGGTACTTTTTGATTTTCTGCTTTTTAAATTTTTTGTTCTCACAAGTTCAATTTGTTAATTTAGTTTTCTCTTTTGTTGTTGAAAGTAGAGAGACAAAAAACTCTTTAAGAACTGCATATTTGGGGGGCAGAGCCAAGATGGCAGAGTGAAAAGGTGACTCTCTGTGTCCTCCTCCGAACTTCTCTCAAATCAACAATAAAATAAGCCTCTGAACTGATCTTCAAGACAACGAATCCAGAAATATTTGGATAAAGCTTGCAGATATCTCTGAAAAATGTCATATAAGGTTTGTCTAACTAGAACAGAGGGATAAACAGAGGACTCCAGTGTCAGAGAACACTGGTGTAGGCCGGAAGTGAGGGTGGGACTCAGCTCAGCTCTTCCTGGCAGAAGCTCCAAACTCCAAACTCCAAATTCCAAACACCTGGAGTTTATCTGAGGCACTCAGGACACTCTGCCCTGATTGGGGGCAGGTGTTCTGGCAGACTTGCCTTGTTTAAGGAGTAATTCAGACTTAGTCCTAGCCCCCATTGGCCCAGCACCTTAAGTTAATTCGCCGAAGTGCCCCAGGGCAAAGATCTTCAGCTGCCATTTCAGCCGCCGTTTTTTTTTTCCCCTACCTTAAAGAGATATCCACGATATCTAAAAAAAAAAAAGAAGCAAAAGAGAGCTCTCACCATAGACAGCTTTTATCAAGAGAAAGAAGTGATGACCCCAGATCCAGAGGTTCCTTTAAACAAAATTCCAAAGGAAGTTATTAAGGACAATCACTGGTCCCCTTTTCAAAAGGCCTTTCTGGAAGATTGCTTAAAGAACCTAATAAAAGAGCTGGAGTATAAATGGGAAAATAAATTGAAATCAGTGCAAGAAGGATACAATATCTTGCAAGAAGGATATGATGCCCTGCAAAAGAGATATGAAAAAGACACCAATTTATTGAAAAATAAAATTAGTGAAGTGGAAAAAGAGTGCAATGAAAAAAAAATTCAATTGGCCAGTTACAAAAGGAGCTTAAAAAGGTAACTGAAGAAAACAACACTTTCAAAATAAAAATTGAACAAATGCAAGTGAATGACTCAATAAGACCTCAAGAATCAGTCAAACAAAAACGAAAAACATAAAAAATTAGAAGAAAATATGAAATATCTCCTAGGAAAAACAACTGACCTGGAAAATAGATCTAGGAGAGACAATGTAACGATTATTTGGCTTCCTGAAAGCCATGATGAAAAAAAGAATCTAAACACTATCTTCCAGGAAATACTGAAAGAAAACTGCCCTGAGTTGTTGAATCAGAAGGCAAAATCACCATTGAAAGAATTCACCGATCACCTCCTGAAAGAGACCCCAAAATTAAAACCCCAAGGAATATCGTGGCTAAATTTCAGGACTATAGCACCAAGGAAAAGATTCTGCTAGCAGCTACAAAGAAACAATTCAAATACCGAGGATCAATAATTAGAATCACACAGGATCTGTCAGCCTCCACATTGAAGGATCGAAGGGCCTGGAACCAGATATTCCAGAGGGCAAAGGAACTTGGATTACAGCCAAGAATAACTTATCCAGCTAGAATGAGCATTATCCTCCAGGGAAGAAGATGGTCATTCAATGATATAAGTGAATTTCACCTATTTCTAATGAAAAGACCAGACCTGAACAAAAAATTTGACCTCCAAACACAGAACTCAAGAGATGCATAAAAAGGTAACAAGGAAAGGACTCTTGAGAACTTTATTTCTACTAGGGGGATACTTAAAGTTTGGAGGTATAATTAACTAGATATTACGTTGATAATTTGAAAAAGAGAACTAGAGGGGGAAATGTTGTCATACTGGGGAAAAGACGGGAAAAGTGGTAAAATAAGATCTAAAAGAAAAGGAGGTAAAAACAAGGTAAAATCTCTTGAAAAGGCAAAGAAAACCTAATATAATTGAGAGAAAGAGGGGAGGGAGATGAACATTGTGTAAATCTTACTCTCATCAGGTTGGGCTCTAAAAGTGTATATCAGACACTTGATTTCACATAGAAACTTGTCTGTTGCTACAGGGAAGTGGGAGGGAAAGGAGAAAAAGAAAGGGATAAACTAATAGAAAAGAAAATAGAAGAATCAGGGGAAAGGAGTAAAAACAGGGGGAAGGGATCTAAAGGGTGGAGTATTGTTTGGGGAAGGGGGTCATCAAAAGCAAAGTACTGAGGAGGGGGGAAGGGAGAAAGGGGAAAGGAAAGGGGAAAACATAACTTGGATAAATAAGATGGCAGGAAATAAAGAATTAGTTACTCTATCTGTGAATGTGAATGGGATGAACTCTCCCATAAAGCGGAAGCAGATATCAGACTGGATTAAAAACCAGAATCCCACAATATGTTGTCTACAAAAAACACATCTAAAACATAGTGACACATATAGGATGAAGGTAAACGGCTGGAACAGAAAATATTATGCTTCAGGTGAACAAAACAAAGCAGGGATAGCAATCCTTCTCTCAGATCAAGTAAAAGCCAAGATAGATCTAATCAAAAGAGATAAGGAAGGAAACTACATTTTATTAAGGGTACCATAGATAATGTAGGAATATCAATACTAAATATATACGCACCAAGTGCAAAAGCATCCAAATTCCTAGGGGAGAAATTAAGAGAGATGCAAGAAGAAATATACAGTCAAACTATACTAGTGGGGGATCTCAACCTTGCTCTCTCAGAATTAGATAAATCAAACCACAAAATAAACAAGAAAGAAACTAGGGAGATAAACCAATTGTTAGAAAAGTTAGGTATGATAGATCTATGGAGAAAATTGAATGGAGACAGTAGAGAGTTTACTTTTTTCTCAGCAATCCATGGAACCTATACAAAAATTGACCATGTGTTAGGGCATAAAAACCTCAAAATCAAATGCAGAAAGGCAGAAATAGTAAATGCATCTTTTTCAGATCATGATGCAATAAAAATCACATGCAATATAAGACCAGGAGAAAATAAACCAAAGGTTAATTGGAACTTAAATAATCTAATCTTGAAAAATGAATGGGTGAAAGAGCAAATCATAGACACAATCAATAATTTCATCCAGGAGAATGACAATAAGGAGACAAAATACCAAAATTTGTGGGATATGGCCAAAGCAGTTATAAGGGGAAATTTTATATCTTTAGATGCTTACTTACATAAAATAAAGAAAACATCAACGAATTGGGCTTATTATTAAAAAAAAAAACTAGAAAGAGAACAAATTAAAAACCCTCAATTAACTAGCAAATTGGAAATGCTAAAAATAAAAGGAGAAATTAATAAAATTGGAAATAAGAAAACTATTGAATTAATAAATAAAACTAAGAGTTGGTTCTATGAAAAAACCAACAAAATAGATAAGCCTTTAATTAATTTGATAAGAAAAAGGAAAGAGGAAAATCAAATTGTTAGTCTCAAGAATGATAAGGGAGAACTTTCCTCCAATGAAGAGGAAATTAGAGCAATAATTAGGAGTTACTTTGCCCAACTTTATGCCAGTAAGTTTGAGAATCTAAATGAAATGGAGGAGTATCTACAAAAATATAGATTGCCAAGAAGAGGATATAAATTATTTAAACAGCCCCATATTAGAAAAAGAAATAGAACAAGCTACTAACCAACTCCCTAAGAAAAAATCTCCAGGGCCAGATGGATTTACATGTGAATTCTACCAAACATAAAAAGAACAATTAATTCCAATACTATACAAACTATTTGAAAAAATAGGGACAAAAGGTATACTGCCAAATTCCTTCTATGAGACCGATATGGTGCTGATAGCTAAACCAGGTAGGGTGAAAACAGAGAAAGAAAACTATAGACCAATTTCCCAAATGAATATTGATGCAAAAATTTTAAATAAGATATTAGCAATGAGATTACATAAAGTCATCCCCAGGATAGTACACTATGACCAAGTAGGATTTATACC
>JAJPUD010010196.1:54490-65112 GCA_023553655.1 Myrmecobius fasciatus | reverse complement strand
GCTAGAATGGAACTCAGACCAACCCAGGCAAACTGCAGGGCAAAGGCACCAAGACTGAAGGGGAAGAGTGAGGGCAAATCATTCCTCCTGGAGCTTGTTCATCCAGCTCCTTCATTTTACAAGTGAGGGGGGCTAAGGCTCAGAGAGGAAGAAAACTTTTCCCAAGGGGGGAGAGCAGTGCTGCAAAGCCAGGATGCCAATTCAGGTCATGCTCTGAGTCTTTGTGATAAGCCCCTTCCTTAATCCTTCTCTCTTCATATCCATCAGAGCTCAGTAAAGGAAGCCACCTCCTCGGCCTCATCTCCAATTTGAATTTTTATTCATGAGAAATGAATCTCAGAGATTTAAAGATGGAAAGGACTTTAGAACACAAAGCAGCAGGTCTGGAAAAAGACTTTTAGGATTATTTCAATTTTTACAAATGGGGAAATTGATGATTTAAGTGACCCCCCTAATGTCACATAGTGAGGATATCACAAAACCAGAGTAAAGGTTAGTATTCTCTCCCTGATCTGGGGTCTGCAGGCACAGATCTAGTCCTCACTTCCCAGGTACCCAAGTCCCTTTCATGAGCCTACTGCTCAGGTGTCTAGAAGAGTAGATAAACTGAACTAGTCTCTCTGAGTCACCCTCCTCCAACACTTAGATCAATAGAAAACCTACAAAACATGAAAAAAAAACGAAATTATGGTAATATCCACATCATTTCTTCTGCTATCTTGCATTTTGTTATTAATAACTTAAGTATGTTCTGATTGGAATTGTTTTAATAATATCTTTCTCTTCTTTTTATTCTTTCTTCTAGACTTGTACTTGTATTGGTGGTCTGACTAGACTCAAACAAAAGCTTCAAGAATTGTTCCTACACTGTGAACGGATCCAACCATTCTGGAGAGCAATTTGGAGCTATGCTCAAAAAGTTGTCAAACTGTGCATACCCTTTGACCCGGCAGTGTTTCTATTGGGCCTATATCCCAAAGAGATCTTAGAGGAGGGAAAGGGACCCACCTGTGCAAGAATGTTTGTGGCAGCCCTTTTTGTAGTGGCTAGAAACTGGAAACTGAAGGGATGCCCATCCATTGGAGAGTGGCTGAAGAAATTATGGTATATGAATGTTATGGAATGTTATTGCTCTGTAAGAAACGATCAGCAGGACGATTTCAGAGAGGCCTGGAGAGACTTGCATGAACTGATGCTGAGTGAAACGAGCAGAACCAGGAGATCATCATACACAGCAACAACAGTATTACATGATGATCAATTCTGATGGACATGGCTCTCTGCAACAAGAATTGTCTCAAACCAGTTCCAGTTGTTCACTGAAGAAAATCATATACACCCAGAGAGAGGGATATGAAATATGGACCACAACGTAACATTTTCATGATCTCTATTGACATTTGCTTGCATTGTGTTGCCTTTCTCTGATTCTTTTTTTTTCTTGTAGATAGGATTTTTCTGGCATAACTTCTCAAGCATCTCAACATTATTAACATGTAGTGGACTTCCTGCCATCTAGGGGAGGGGAGGGGACTGGGGGTAAAATTTGTATTGGAAAGCTTTGTAAAGATCAAGGTTGGGGAACTACCCATACATATGTTATACAAATAAAAAGCTTTAATAAAAAAAAAAAAAGAATTGTTCCTACACTGTAAAGTCATTTCCTACTCAAATATAATGTCATTTGGTGCTCAGGGGTAGTATGACAGATTGGACAAAGACATTACCTTGAAATCAGGAAAATCTGGGAAACCCCACCTCTTGCACACGTGAGCCTGTGACCTGGGCACCGAGTTACTTTTTGGTGACCTGAGGCAGCTCTTTAAAAAGCTGCTGACCTGTGCTGGGAGAGAAAAGTCTTAATACCAAAAAGTCCCAGGAGCACTCTCTCTCCCCTGTTCCAATTGGTTTTTTAAGTTTTCATGAGGAAAAGGCTTCTGTGAATTCCACAAGTCTGTGCCCACTTATTCCTTATCCCTGACCCCTAATTTTCAGTGTATTTTTTGCCATCCTCCCTTATGGCTGTATCGCCACTGGATGTCCATCAAAGTGTGTTAAGTCAGGTCCAACACTTCATGACCCCTTAAATCACACAGACCAGAGGGTTTGCCATTTCCCTCTCCAGTGAATTAAGGCAAAGAGTAATGAAATGACTTCCCTGGAATCACACAGTTAGTGAGTATCTTCCTTCCTCAGACCCAGTGCTCTCTACACTCATTGCTAGCCATCAAAATCACCCAGACAGGTAATACTTTTGCCTCTATTTACTCCCACTCCCCTCCCTACTTTTGTGTACAGGCTCACCTCTGAGCTTATTTTGGGTTTGGTCCCAGACCACCACAATAAAGCGACTATTGAAATAAAGCAAGTTACATGGATGTGTTGGTTTCCCAGTGCATATCAAAGTTATGTTTACACCATGCTGTGGGCTATTAAGTGGGCAATAGGACTATATTTTTTTCAATCGTAATTTTAAAATACTTTATTGCTAAAAATATGCTAACCATCACCTGAGCTTTCCATGAGTCATCTTTTTGTTGCCAGTTGCCTCCAGATCAGGGTCCCAATCTATTATTCTTTCATTTTTATGGTGAGATTTATTGTCAAAGATTTCAATTCTGCTCACTATGAAAGGCTATAATTCTGCTTTCATCATTCTCATTTCACTTTGAAATCATTCAAGAATCAAAGTCCAAATGCTCCTTTAAGTGGGATGGCCAAATTAGGCTTTTATTGAATTTGGCTTCTTTTATTTTCAGCATCAGACGTGGGTACATAAGGTGCAGTTATTTTCTTGGTGGTCTCTTTGCAAGTCTTGACCAGTGAAGTGAAATGACTTAGAATTCCATGGAATGATGCTGCTTTTTGCCTTTGGATACATGATAGAGCCAACTTTGCACACTCCTTTATTTACCTCTCCAAAGAGAACTTGTGAGTCATCCTCCCATCAAGTTGCAACTTCCTTCTGTCTTTTGGTTTTATTTATAGCAAGAAAGTCAACATTGATTCCATTCTGATCCTATGGCAAATATGTGCACTCCTTAGTAATCAGACAAGGATCTTCTAGCCAGATCTCCCACCAAGAACCACATTAGAATTCCTGCTGCGATGACTAACCCCTCTTGCTCCTTTTCCACCAATCTTTTATTGTTATTGTAAAAATGGCAGGGGTTCACAAAGAAAGGTCATTTTGCTTTTTTGTTTGTTTGTTTCATGGATTTCAATAGCTGAAGAAGTCATGGCTAAAGAGTGAGTCAGATAAGCTGGTTAGGAGACTCTGCCTATTCCTTAGCTAGGTTGGCCCATGAGAAGCAGAGGCAGTTTATTGCTAGAACCCTCCTCAAAACTTTGCCAGCCTGATGGAAGTAGCTTCCAATGAACTGGGATCATCTGCTGAAGTATCCAAGGAAGATCTTGGGGAAGAAAGAGGACTACCAAATAGCACTAAACTGGAAGCATAAATAGATTGAGAAAGAAGTAGACAACATCAAGATTAAATCAACACCTGGATGAAATTTAGTGCTTTTTAAAATTAGACTACTTAATTCAACACACACCCCTGACAGAATTATTCAGTGATATCTTAATGATATCTTAATACTGAATCTCTTCAGAATCCAAATCCATCTCTTGGGTCTGCCCATGTCTTTTCTGATGCTATTTCAGCTCAAAGTCCCTAGCCAGAGTACTTTTTCCTTTTCTCTTTCCCTGTTGTCTTTGTGACTCAGCTGGCACAAGAAACTGCCAAGAAACAAGAAATAATCACCCTGTTCTCTCTCATCCCCTACTGCAGATTAATCCCCCACTTCCTGGTGTGGACCCACAAGTCTCCATTTCCTACAAACTGCTTTTTGTTAACATTTAACATGTTCATTCTGGAACTGTTTTGTTTGTCTGTGTATCCTTCTGAACGCCCTTCTGTTCCCTCTTTTCTGACCTCCTTTCTTTTCTACTCTAATTTCAGCATCACTATTGACAGTCCCACTTTCCTTCCAAATCTCAGCCAATTTTTTAAAAAATTGAGATGAGTGTAGTGGAGTCAAACAAATCTGTCCAGGAAATGTGTGGACCAAAAAATGGACATCTTGTTGCACACAATGAATCCACCACCTCTCGATCAGAAAGGAGGTAACAGAGTTGGTTTTCTTTACAGCATTGTTCAGAGGGCTGACATTTTCCTGGTTCTGCTCTCTTCATTCCACTTTCTTTCCATGTTTCTCCTAACCACCCTAACCATCTTACAATTAATAATGCTCCATCGGATTCATAGACCAGAACGTGTTCAGTCATTCCCCAGTATATGGCAGCCACTTAATTTTTTGCCACCACAGAAAGAACAGTCCCATACTCTTTCCTTCTGTTCTTGATCACTGTGAGGGACAAGCCCAAAGCTGTGTTTTGAATACCTTTGAACTCTCTGTTTCCTCCTAGCAATCACATCAATAATTTTTTAACCAAGTCACCAGTCCTCTGTGTAATTGGGATGAACTGGAAGAGAGCAGCAGCCTTTTCAATTCTATTTTCCTTTTAAAAGAAAATATTTTTATTGAAGTGGCTAAGTACAAGTATTATTTCAATACATACTGATGATCTGTTAGCTCATTGATGGGGCTATTCTCTCCACTGGTTCATGCCCTCCCATCATGTGCCACTCTTGTCTACACCTCCCTTAAATTCAGCATTCATCACTCAGTCAACAAGCACTTTATTGAGCACCTACTCTGTGCCAGGTGCTGTACTAAGTGCTGGGGATACAAAAAGGGAGGAAAAAACCAAAACCAATCCCTGACCTCCTGGAGCTCACAACTTAATAAAGGCACTGACTTGGAAATATCTATGTACATACAATATAGCTACAAGATAAACTAAAGATCTCTTGGTTTCTCACCACCAAACTCTACTCACTCAGATACTTTACTTGAGCTCCTTCCCCTTTCTGTCCCCTCCCCAAAACCTGCCTTTTTACTTGGCTCAAGCTCAGGTTCCACCTTCCCTCTCTCAAGTCTTCCCTAGCTGTATACAAACCTCTTTTCCCTGAGCTCCAAAAGTACTCCATACCAAGGATGCATTTTGACATTATTCCCATAGAACTCTTGAGTCCCCAGCTTTGCTTCTGTGCATTTTGTCTTCCCCCCAACAATGCTAAGTCTTCAAAGGCAGAATTCCCATGTCCCTCGGAGATCCCTGCACGAGGCTGAGCATCCAGTAGGTAGCCAATAATTTAATTCCAAATCCCAATTTATCCAATATTTGTCATGTGCCTCTCGTGTACAAGGCTCAGTGCCAGAAGCGAGAAGCACAAGGTGACCTGAATATGCTTAAGTTTTCCCAGTCAGTGAGTCTGAGTGGGCGTCTGAGAGCAGGATGGGATTTCTGGGACATGGGATGACAAGTTCTTGTCTCTGGGTGGAGCAAATCTTAGTAGAAGCAGTAAAAATAGATTTGCCTGAAGTTCTGTGATTCTTAAGGAGACTGGAGTAAATTAGAGGAGAAATGAGGAGGAAGAAACTCTGACTTCATTGATCTGACAAGCCTGGGGCCACAGAAAGCACTTCAGGTACCGTGCAGCATAGAATGAAGGACCAGAATCCAAGATCATCATCCAGGAACACAGCCAACACTGCACCGAGCATGGGGGTCAGCCCTAGAAGACCCCACTGAGGCTGGCAGCTGGGGCTCATGCCCTCTCAGGCCATCTCACCTTCATGGGGCCCATCATGGGCACTCCAGCTAACCTAGCCTTCTTTCTGTCCCTAACACACAGTGCTCCATTTCCCAACTCATGCTTTGTACTGTTCCTTCCCCCTCCCTAGAACAGATTTTCTTCTCCACTGCTTAGAATTACTTGTTTCTGATAACACTCAGTTTTGAACTTTCCCTTCCAGGAAGGCCCTTGGCAATCCAAATCACACTCAAAAAACAGATAACTCTGGAGGGAGGGGAAAGGGGGAAGAGAGGGGGGGGGGAAATGACATGGTATGGGATATATTAAGCATTTACTAAGCACCTATTGTGTGTCAGCCACTGTTAAGTGCTTTATAAATATTACCTCATTTGTGAAGAGACACGGGCAGAAGTCAATAAGAGAGACCGAAGCAGAGAAAATGAGAGAGAAATATTCAGTGAGAGCTCTCCAGCTGAAGGAGAGATAATTAAACCTCAGAATAAACAAACCTCGGAGCTGCCCCCACAGACAGACCTAAAACTGTAGGACTAAGGGGACAGCCTTCAAAGGATACAAACAATCGATGATTATAAGCTGTCACAGCCACACAGAGAGAAATTTAAATAGCTAACATTTTGAAGAATGCAAATGAAGATTACCTCTGGAGAGTCCCTGGCCCTGGGGTAAGGAGGCCTTTTCCAACAGTTTCTACCAGAGTTTAGGGAACCTGGTGTAGAGAGCCCTAAAAAATACAAAACTGAGCCCCATTCAACCCCTTAGTCTGGATCACCACTCCTTTCCGCCCACAAGGCATCTTTAATATTCCCCTATTCCTCTCTCCTTCTCTGTGCTCAACAAACTAAACTACCCAGGATCTTAAAAAGAAACTTTCACTGGATCCACTTGTGGTAAGGATTATGTTTCCTCTTCCTTCTGCAGCCAAGTCTTTAAAACAAACTGTGTGCATCTAGTGCTTCCAAAGTCTCATCTCCTACTTCCTTCCTGAGCCCTTGTCATCTGGCTTCTGGTCTCACCAGTTCACTTACCCCACTATTCACACCATATCACATCACACCACACACACACACACACACCCCCCAATATCTGGACAGCTCTTGACTTCTCCTCCACTCCAATTAGATTTGAGCTAACAAAGAATATTTGGGGATTTACTGGGGGCAAGATACTTCTGAGTCCCAGGGATGTTAAGACAAATTTTAAAATAAGCCCATTTCCCCTAGGAACTTCCATTCTACTCCAAGACAAAACCCACAAGGTCTGTGCAAGGGAAAAAACAACTGGAGGGCCAGGAGAGGTCCCTGAGTTAAGCATTAAAGGAAGCTGGAGGGTATTTAGGAGGTAAAGAGAGCACAGCCTATGCAGAGAAGACAGCTCATGCTGAGGTAAAAAATGCAACAAACCCCAAGCAGATCCTTTTGACTGGAATAGGAAGACATAAAGGGAAGTAAAGTCTAGAAAAGCCAGCTGGAGTCATGCTGCAAAGGGCTACCACACCACAACCCTATTTGATCCAAAAGTCAATAGGGAGCCATTGAAACTCCCTGCAGAGAGAGGTGACATGGTCAAGCTTGTGCTTTGAGGAGATCATGAAAGCACATGTCCAGAGAGAAGACAGAGGCAGGAGGCTAAGGACCATTAAGGAGGCCATTGCAATGTCCAGGAGAGTTTGGATGAGGGCCTGGATTCAAAGTGGCCAAGTAAGGAGAAAAAGGGGATACATATGAGAGGTGCAGAGTAGGGGAAAGCAACAAAACTCAGCCCTGATGGATCTTGGAAGGTGAGGAAGTAGGAGAAGCAGAGGACGACTCTGAGGTTCCAGCCTGAGTGTTGGGAAGATGTGGAGAACTAAGCTGAGAGAGATGAGGTTGAATTCTGTTTTGGAAACAGTAAATGAGAAATTCTTGCAAGAATTTGGTTAAAGGCGTCCAATGGGCGATTTGGACATGGTGCTGGAGCTTGGGGTTTCCCTCCTGACCACCCCACATTGGATAGCTCCCAGGGGATGCCTTGCATGAAGCTCTAACTCAGCTAATATAAAAAGGAACTAAAAATCTCCTTGCTCCAAAAAACTTCCTCTCCTCATGATCACTACAGAGCTTAGACCTTCATCAGAGCTCCAGGACTCTTACAATGGTCATCTCATTGGTTCCCCTGCCTCCTGGATCAACATTCTCCGAACCAGCTTCCACACAGATACCAACTGGCATTTCTGAAACCTGCCCATGCTAGACAGCTCCCTCCTGCATCAAGGACAATGTACAAAATCCTCAGCCGGACATTTTAAATCCTCCACAATCTCCAAGAGTTATTTCATAGTGCTCCCTTTTCACCTTCTCCACTCCAGGTAGATTGACCCATTGTCCCAACAGAATTCATTTCCAGTATCCAGGCATTTGCACATCTCAAGTATGATTTTTTCTTCACGTCAACCTCACTGAGTCACTGCCTTCAAAAGCTGCACAACTTTAGGGGCTGCCTTCCATTTGAATTGACTTACTATAGAGTTTCTACATTTACTTTTCTATAAAAAGGATGTTCACAGAATCAGGAGATCATTATACACGGCAATAGCAAGACTATACGGTGATCAATTCTGATGGACGTGGCTCTCTTCAACAATGAGGTGATTCAGACCAATTCCAATTGTTCAATGAAGAAAGCCATATACACGCAGAGAGAGGGATATGAAATGTGGACCACAACATATCATTTCCATGATCTCTATCAATGTTTGCTTGCATTGGGTTTCCCTTCTCAGATTTTTTTTTCTTATAGATACGATTTTTCTTGCACAGCAAGATAAGTGTGGAAATATGTATACATATATTCTATTTATCATGTATCTTAATATAATTAACATGCAGTAGACTTCCTGCCATCTAGGGGAGGGGAGGGGACTAGGGGGGAAAATTTGTAATGGAAAGCTTTGTAAGGGTCAGTGTTGAAGAACTACCCATACATATGTTATGCAAATAAAAAACTTTAATAAAAAATATTATTTAATTTAAAAAGGGTGTTCACTCCATTTGAATCTGAACTCCTGGAAAATGGTGAGAAAATGGCATCATGTTCAGATGTAGATGAGCCCAGATGCCCAAAGGCATCTCTCCAGCCTCAGCTTTGGGATCAGGGGCTTGGGCTTGGATGGTGTGAATGTCCAGCCGTCTCCAACTCTTTGTGACCCCATGGACCATAATACACCAAAGATGAGGCTGGAGAGATGCCAAACACAATGAAAAAACACCTTGACCTGAGAGAAGCCCAGAAGGGGAATCTGGGAGAAAGTAAAACATAACATGTCCATATCAATCTTCAAAGAAAAGAAATCCAAATCACAAGGACAAAGGACATGGAAGAAATGAAACAAGATCCAAAGTAATCCCAGTAAACTTTGGAGAGAAAATGCCATATGCATCCAGGAAAAGAATTGTAGAGATTAAATGGAAATCAACACATACCATGTTCACTTTTTTTCCCCTGTTTTGTTTTTTGTTTTTCCTCTTCCAGGATTTTTCCTTTTTGTTCTGATTTTTCTCTCCCAATGTGATTAATAAAGAAATTTACATTAAAAAATACATTTTTTAAATTTAAAAAAAGCCTAAAAAGCCAGAAATGAAACAAGAGATCCAATAAAGAACAACATGGTCAGGAGACAAATTAAAACTTTCAAGATTTCTTAGCAGCAGAAGACAGTATTTTTAAAAAGAATACGTTGGTCACCCAAAGAGGAACTAGAGAACATCATTAAAGGCGAACTTGACAGCTTTGATTACATTAAATTAAAAAGGTTTTGCACAAGCTAAACCAACAAAAACAAGATTTAAAATGAAGTACAAACCTAGGAAAAAATCTTTATAGACTGTCTCTGATAAAGGTCTAAAATATATCAAGAACTGTGTCAACTTTATAAGAATACAAGTCATTCCTCAATTAATAAATGGTCAAAGGATATGAACAGACAATTTTCAGATGATGAAATTAAAGCCATCTATAGTCATGTGCAAAAAATGTTCTAAATCACTATTGATTAGAGAAATGCAAATTAAAACAACTCTGAGGTACCACCTCACACCTCTCAGATTGGATAAGATGACAGAAAAGATAATGATAAACCTTGGAGGGGATTGGGAAAACTGGGACACTAATGCATTGTTAGCAGAGTTGTGAAATTATCCAACCATTATAGAGAGCGATCTGGAACTGTGCCCAAAAGACTATAAAACTGTGCATAGCTTTTGACCCAGCAGTGCCAGTACTTGGCTTGTATCCCAAGAAAATCATAAAGGAGGGGAAAGGACCCACATGTGCAAGAATGTTTGTAGCAGCTCTTTTTGTGGTAACAAAGAATTGGAAAATGAGTAGATGCCCATCAGTTGGGGAATGGCTGAATAATTTGTGGTAGGTGAAGATAATAGAGCATAATTGTTCTATAAAAATGATAAAACAAGCTTATTTTAGAAAGGCCAGAAAGATTTATATGAACTGGTGCTGAGCAAAACAAACAGAACCAGGAATACTTTGTACACAATAACAGCAAGAAAGTGCGATGATCAACTATGAAAAGACTTTATTCTTCTTAGTGGTTCATGTTCTGAAGCAATACCAATAGACTTTGTACAGAAAATGTCATCTGAACCCAGCAAAAGAACTATGGAGACTGAATGTAAATCAACACATGCTGTTGCCTTCTTTTTTCTATTTTTTTCCCTTCTCCCATGGTTTTTCTCTTTTGCTCTGATTTTTCTCTCCCAACATAATTCATAAAACAATGTGTATAAAAAGAAATAAATTTTAATAAAAAGAACTCGTGGTCATGAACATCTGTTTCTTTTTTTTTTTTATAAAGCTTTTTATTTACAAAACATATGAGTGATTTTTCTACATTGACCTTTGCAAAAACTTTTTTTTTCCCAAGCTTTTCCCCTCCTTCCCCCCA
>JAJPUD010010196.1:29638-49490 GCA_023553655.1 Myrmecobius fasciatus | reverse complement strand
GCTGTGTTGTGATTCACACTCAGTTCCCACAGGCCTCTCTCTGGATGTATATGACTATCTTCATCGCAGAACAACTGGTTTGAATCACATCATTGTTGAAGAGAACCATGTCCATCAGAATTGATCATCGTATAGTCTTGTTGCTGTGTATAATGTTCTCCTGGTTCTGCTGATTTCACTCAGCATCAGTCCATGCAAGGTCTCTCCAGGCCTCTCTGAAATCCTCCTGTTGGTCGTTTCTTACAGAACAATAATATTCCATAACATTCATATACCATAATTTATTCAGCCATTCTCCAATTGATGGGCATCCTTTCAATTTCCAGTTTCTTGCCACTACAAAAAGGACTGCCACAAACATTTTTGCACATGTGGGGCCCTTTCCTTCCTTTAAAATCTCTTTGGGATATAGGCCCAGTAGAAACACTGCTGGGTCAAAGGGTATGCACACTTTGATAACTTTTTGAGCGTAGTTCCAAATTGCTCTCCAGAATGGTTGGATCCAATGAACATCTGTTTCTAATAGAAAGAGTTCCATAAGGTATTGATAGGATTCTAGATTCCATCCTGTTCATGATCCTATTGAAATTTATATGTTTTATTTTTAGACTTTATTTTTGCAGCTACAGTAAACAAAACAAAACACCCAACAAACAGACAAAAACAATGGAGCAGTATTCACAAGGTCTGGATTTCAGTTCTGATTCTATCATCTATTAACTGTGTAACCTTCAACAATCTAATTGATATTTTTTAGTTGCTTCATTTGTGAAATGGAAATAACAATTTTTAAAGTTTCACGGGTAGCTATTATTGCATCTTCACACATGGACTGAATGATTTGAAGTATATGCAACATACCCAGAAAATTTTAGCAGACAATATAAATATCATATATTATTATGCAGTTATCCATTCCACATCATGGGGGTTTGGGGTAGGAGTACAGCACTCTCATGACCTGGAGAATTCACAGAACTGTTTTTGTCTCTCCCTTCATACCAGAAAAGTTTATTTTTTTTTTCTTTTTCTTTTGTGGGATTTTTATAGCATCTCATTGTAAAATTGTAAAAAAAAAAAAAAAAAAAAAAAAAAAAAAAAAGGTCATGGTCAATGTTAAGCAAAATACTATACTTATACTTTATGTATTTCTGAATTTCTAAACTATTTTTTGTATTGTCTGCTGATTTTTGCATGTCAACTGTAGCTTCCACAAAATTACCCAAAAAAATTCTTATTTAATTTATTATGCTGACCCATGATATGCCAAAGCCATGATGGTAAAAGTAACAATCTGAAAGGGATAATTGTAATGTTGAATATGATAAGACACTTATTCTCAAGCCTCATCAATAAAAGGACATGATAATGCCTGCTTTGTATCTCTCAAAGTTGTTAGAAAAATCAAATGAAGTAATGTACATCAAATATTTTATTAATTAAATATGTGAATATTGGTTGTTATAATGGTACTGGTGATGTTGTGTAAGACATGTTCACTGACAGTCTTAGTTATCTTACATGCAAAATGGGAATAAAATATTTTTTATCTATTTTTAAAAAGAATACAATGGTTACTTTTTTAAGGAAATGAAAACTCCCAGGAATCTCATAGCCAAAATTCAGAACCTTCAGATCAAAGAAAAAATATTGCAATCAGCCAAAAAGCAACCAAAGTCATAGTCAAGATCATGCAAGATCCATGAAGAGGAAAATTTGGGGAAATGAGACTCACCAAAAAAAGTTAACATAAAACTTTTTTGTGTGGGGGGAATTTAGAGAGGGAGAGGTGGAGGAAGAGAGGGAGGGAGAGACAGACAGACAGAGAATATGTTATTTGAGAAATTGAGAACTTCCAGACTTTCCTGGTAAAAAGGGAAAGACTGGGTAGACTCTTTGAAATAGAACTGCAGGAAACAAGAAAAACAAAGAAACATATTTGATCAGTTGGAAAGGATATGAGGATGAAGGAAATGAGAAGAGTGGACTAAACTGAGGAAGACAGAAGAAATAAGGGGAGGGAAATCTATCTCACATAACAGGAGTAAATGAGATGAAGAGTATACAAACATGGAAGAAGGAATGGGAGAAACTAGCCTCCTATGGACCTCACTTTTATTTGGACTTCACAAAAGAAAGTTTAACACACACACTGATGTAAAAGTACACTAACCTCAACAAGAAAATAGCCATGGACAGGAAGAAGGAAAGTGAGATTTACAAGACAAATAGCTCAGAAACTTAGTTGCAAACAAAACAAAATCCATTATTAGAAAAGGAAGAAGGAAGAAAAGAAGGAAGGAAGGAAAAGAAAAAGAGAGAAAGGGAGGGAGGGAGGAATAAAGAAGAGAGAGGGAAAGAGGGAAGAGCAAGAGAGGGAAAGAAATAAAGAGAGAGAAGAAGAGAGAAAAAGTAAAAACTCAATATCAAAGGCAAGGCATGGGGGAATAGAGTCCATGGAACAAAAACACTGCATCAAAGATATCATTAGGCAAACTCTTCTTCCACGACCTTTTTTTGTATAGAAGGCAGAAACAAAAAGAAGAAAAGGTACAAGAAAATATGACAGAGAGAAAATATGATGATTATAAGTCTAAAGGTGAATGGAATGAATTCACCTATAATAAGGAAAAAGTTGTCAGAATGGATTAGCAAGTAGACTCCAAGACTCCAACAATGTTTTTTTTTTCCAAGACAATTTACAACAATATGTTGTTTACTTCTCTAAGCACAGAAATGCAGCTAAACCACAAACTACAGTTCTGAATTGAAGAGGCATGAAACATTCTCTAAAAGATGTTGGAGGGAGAAAATGCAAGGATTATTGTTCCCCATTTTACAGAAAAAGGTTTAAGCATTTATTAAATGTCTACTATGTGCCAATGAGATGTCCAGGGAAAACTAACACCTCTGGTGTGAGAGTGTGCTGAGCCCTTTTCAGGGCCACTTGTCCGCTTTTGCTATCCATCTTTTGTTCAGCTCTCACCTATGACTCCAAGAAGCTGGGGCATGCAGTGGCCACACCCCAATAAACTATCTTGGCAGCCAGGCTAAACCAAGTTGTGGTTAGCTGATGGACCTCAAATCTGTGGTGAGTTAGAAGATGCCCATTCCAAGCACATGAAGACTTGCCCCAGTGGAATGAGTAGATGAGAATAATTTGTTCCAATGGCCATGAAGGTGACTGAAGCAGGCATTGTAGAGTGCTTAGAGCTTAGTTTCAGTTGCCAAGATCATCCACTGAATCCCAGGACATCACCAGTCATCTTTATTCTTGTCTTGCTTCTGGACTTCAATGACTCTTGAAGAGAGAGTGAGCTGATGACTTTGTGCAACTCTGCCTCACTTAAATCTAATTCATGTGCTAATCAGGACATCTCCCTGTGATATCACTGGTCTTTGAAACTGAAGGACAAAAACTATGTGCTGACCACTTTACAAATATAATTTCATTTGATCCATGCAACAATCCTGGGATATAGGTGCTATTATCATTCTCATTTTACAGTTGAGAAAATGAAGCAGATATACAAAGTGACCTGCCCAAAATCACATAACTAAGGAAGTATCTAAGCCTGGATTTGAACTCAGATCTTGCTAATTCCAGGCCCAGCAGTCTATCCATTACATCACCTAGCTCTCTCTAGATAATGGATAAACTCGTTTTTTAAAAGTAGAGTGTCCTGATCAGAGTCAAACAACTGGAATGGAAAGCAATATTTGAACCCAGGTGGTCTAACTCTTCAAGTGTGCTAACTCTAATATGTATACACATATTTGATTCGTAAAGTATATAATGTAATAAGTCAGGTATAGAATATAATAATTTCTCAAGTATATACATAATTAACATGTAGTAGACTTCCTGCCATCTAGAGGAGGGGTGGGGACTGGGGGGGGAAATTTGTAATGGAAAGCTTTGTAAGGGTCAGTGTTGAAAAATTACCCATACATATGTTTTGCAAATAAAAAGCTTTAATGGGGAAAAAAAAAAAGTGTGCTAACTCTAGAGAGGAGTTAAGCAATACCCAAGGACATGATCTGGGCTCATCATCTCCCAGTCACATCCCCTGAGCATCTCAAGTTTGTTGGATAGAACCTTAATCTCAACCTGCCTGAGTGCCGTGAGCTTCATGGAAGCTGGCATTTCCCTGGTCGTGGTCTCCAGTTGGGGGTAGTGTGTTTGCCATGTTGTAAAGTACGTAAAACCACATGCACGTCACGATTGTCGTGTGCTGGGGAGAAGGCACTGAGCCAAAAGCCAGCTGCTCACGCAGAGCCTTCCTAGGAGTGACTCACCTTAATTGTATCATTCATCATAAATCTGATTGAAAATGACCACTTTATATCTAGTCCTTGCCCCAGGAGCAAACAAAGCCATGTTTCGTGTAGCTCCCTCCCTCTCTCCCTCCTTGCTTCCTTCCTTCCCTTGGTCCTTTCAAAGTCGCTCCAAATGGCAGCTACGGTTGAGTTTTCTGCTTCTTTCTCCAAAGTGGCAGCTCAGCAAGAAGCCCTAAGGCCACTCTCCCCTCCAGGGTTTGAGGGATGCTCTGGGGAAGTCTGGAAAAAGAGGGAAGGCAGAACAGTGAGAAGGAGTAGTGGAAAGCACATGCCCTGGTGTCCAGGGATCTTGATGCCAGTCTGGTGCTTTCATTCTGGGTGAGCTTGGGTGAACTAGCTGACCTCTCTGATCATCTGTAACAAGAAAAATGGGGCTAATAATAGCTGCTGCCCCCAGCTCAGATCAGACCTCAGAACGATGAATCAGGTCGCTCGACTGCCCCAGCCTCATCTCTAAAATGGAGTCATTAGATAGTGCCTGTCTCCCAGCTGATGAAGCCTAATGGGAGCCAGACCTGAGATGGCAGCCAGCTCCTCCGGGGCTCTGGTCTCCGGGGCAGAAGAAAGAAGCAATTGTCTGTCAACCCTCCCTCCCTGGCACCTAATAACAATCTGGCTGGTGGGAGGGATGCATCTGAGGGTCCTATAGGTAAAGACCAAGGTCCCAGAGAGATCCCTCAATTCAGCCTCCAGAGCAGGTCCTTACCAGGGACCCAGCACAGCACTGCCCTGCCCAGCCCAGGTCAGGCCAGGACAGGTTTACTGCTTCAGAGAACTGTCCAGCTCTTCAGGGAAAGTGAGGACAATACAGGTTCAGGCAGGTAGCACCCAGCTTCCAAGAGGATCAAACCATAAAGGATATTGGCAGTGCCAAGGGAGCTCCCAACAGCTGCTGCCCAGGGAAAGAGGAAAGGTCACCTCATGGGGACCCGGAAAGTGGCTGCCTCACACCCCACCTACCACCATCCTGGCACTGATGATTTATGGCCAGGTCCTGTTGGGGTCGGGCTGGGCTCCAGGTGAGCAGGAGAGCACACACACACACACACACACACACACACACACACATACACTTTGTCAATAGATAAGGGCCCAGACTTGCTGAACACTTTTCCTAGAAAAGGACCGTTCCTATTCTTGGGAATTCTTGAGACCCAATGGCAGAAAAAATAAATAAATAAATAAAACTGAGAATGAGAAGAAAAAACAGAGGAAAGGAAGGAAAGGAAGGAAGGAAGGAAGGAAGGAAGGAAGGAAGGAAGGAAGGAAGGAACCAGGTATTTATTAAGTTTTTAAGAATGTAGCTGGGTGGTGCAGTAGATAGAACACTGGATGTGAAGTAAGGAAGGCTCATTAGCTCTATTTTACAGATAAAGAAACTGAGGCAAGCAGAAGTTAAGTGACGCCCAGAATTTGAGGCCAGACTTGAACTCCAGGCCTGGGGTTCCAACCACCATACCTCGAAGCTAATGCTGACTCTGGCTCTTCCTCCATGTCCTCCATCTACCCTGAAAGCAGCAAGTTCCTAGCTTCAGGGCTTTTCTCCTGATTTCAAAGTGTCTTTGTTCCCTTTCGGTGGTAAGGGGGGCAGGGCAGGGAGACCAGGGGGAAGCTCATAGTTTTCCCCGAAGTCAATGCCTCATCTGGCCAGCAGAGGGTGCCATGGTCCTGCTAAACAGCTTCTAACCCAGGAAACTCCAGACAGAAGGTACTTCTTGTGGGGACTTCCAAACTGGGATGGTGCGTGTGTGTGTGTGTGTGTGTGTGTGTGTGTGTGTGTTTATCTGTGCCCTCCAGGAGTATAAGAGTGTGTGTTGGGGGGGGTGAGTATCTGTACCCCTCTGGGAGTGTGTGTGTGTGTGTGTGTGTGTGTGTGTGTGTATGTGTATCTGTGCCCTCCAGGAGTATAAGAGTGTGTGTTTGGGGGGGGGGGGGTGAGGATCTGTACCCCTCTGGGAGTGTGTGTGTGTAAGTGTGTGTGTCTGTGTGTGCGTGAGTGTGTGTGTATGTGAGTGTGTGTGTGTGTGTGTGTGTGTGTATCTATGCCCCTCTGGAGTGTCTACCTGGGTGTCTTGCACATGTTTGCTCCCACATGGCCCAGAGGAGCTCTAGCCAGAGCCAGTGGACTCTGCACTGAGTCCCAGGCACAAGTGGAGATGGAAAGGAAGAGAATTATTCTCCAAGAGGAAAAGTGAATGTGAGCAGGTGTGCAGGTAGGCGTGAGTGAGTTGCAGAGGCCGGCTGCACCTGATTGGGAGCTGCTTACAACATGACCTAGTTTTCTGTGCCTACAGAACCTGCTCTCCCTCAGCATAATTCTGCATGGCACCAATGCAGTCACCAAGACAGAATCTCTGGGAAAACATCCTGTGGTCCTGCTCCCCTCTCCAGGGCCTCCCTGACCCAGCCAAAGAGGACCTCTCATGGGAGCCTCTGCTCTGGGCTTTGGGGAAGGGCTAAAGGGCCTCAGGGAAAACCTGCCGCTGGCCTCTCCACAACCCTCAGCCCAACAAAACCATTTATTCAGAAAAAGGCCACAGAGATATTGGCTGGGGACATCAGGTCCTATGTGTCAGGAATGACCCCAATTTCTCAGTGCCCCCATTGTTGAAGAGAAGCTCCCCTGAGCATCCTGTGCAGGACCTGACTGGGGATGTCTAGCCTGAAATCTGCAGAATCAGAGTCTGCTTGATCCCAGGACCCAGAAAGAACATGGAGCCAGGAAGAGGATCATAGCAGGAAGCAGAAGGAAGCTAGACCTCAAGAGGTGGTGAACACAGCTGCTGCAAGGTTAAATGGACTTCTTGGGGACATGGTAAGCTCCCCCTCCCTAAAGATCTCCAAGAAGAGATTGGGGTGGAGAGGGGGTTGTAGCCCCTTGTTGGAGCTTTTGTGGAGGGCATCCTTGGTCAGAGACAGCTCCAAATTTTCCCCTCCCATTCTACCACTGACTGTGTGACCTCTAAGGACCTTTCCCTTGAGCCTGGAGCCTCCTAGCATTCCAGCATGTTAGAGAGATAAGACACTGATCCCTTTTCTGACTGAGAGTTCCAGATGTTATCCACAGGGACACACCTTCCATTGAAAGAAGCCCTGGCCCCACCCAGGAGCCCAGGAGGTAATCTCAAGAGCCCTGAGGCCTGGAAATTTAAGATTTCTTTGAGAAGCTGACTTGCATCACAGCACTGCCCCCTCCCACCCTGAGGGAGGGAAGAAAGAATAGCAAGAAGACCTGAGAGAATGTTACATTGTATACAATATATTAATGTATGTATACAACATATTTATACAAGTGCTACAATGTATAGAGGAGGCCTGGAGGGATACAATGTGTCTGCTCTACATGTGATGAAATGGACACAATGTGGCAAAGCAGGGACCTGAGGTTGGGACTGCAACAATGTGAAGGAAAACAACCCTCAAAATCAGCTCCTCCCCGAATGCCTGGAACATATTCGGTGTCTCATAAATGCTTATGGATTAAGTGACTGAAAGTGAGACCAAATACCATGGCCAGCACTGGTTCCAGGTGGATGAAGTTGGAATACACAACTTCACATTCTTCCGGGGAGGTGTGTGCTGGAGGAAGGTAATGCAGGCTAAGAGGCAGTTGTTAAATGTTCCAAATGTTCCAAGTATCAGCAAACATTACAAAGCAGGGCTTGATTTATGGTGTTGCCTAGACTTGAGAAAGTGCCCAAGACAATGTTAAACATGCAGATCAAGCTTAAAAGTTGGGGCATCTTCAGAGAGCTCATTGTTAAACACCCCACACCCCCACCAGTTTTGGTGCTGTGATGGCAGGCTTTCCTTGCCGGCAATTTTGAGTATTGTTGTTGAAGGGCAGGGTCCTCTGGAGGAAACACTTAGACAGTGTTCTGTGTATACAGACAGCTGTACACTTGGGATGGAAGTATATAAGAGGAGGAGAATCCATAAAGTAACTGCTGAGGAAACACTGGGAAAGAATGGCTTAGATTAGGCCAGGCTGGCTGGCTTGGGGCCAGGCCCTTCCCTCTAGCTCTGTGCAGCTAGCTGCAGACCGAATTCACTTCAGAGCTGTGAGGGACTTGGCTTCTCTGGGAAAGCCCAGCTTTGCCATGGAGGCACCTCAAGGGTGCCTAACCCTGACATCGAGGGGCCTCCATCACATCCTGGTCAAACCCTCCCCCATGGGGGGAAGGACAGCCTCTTGTGATTGGCTGCCTGGGTCTTTCAGACCACAAAGATGGAGCTATTCACTTTCCTCCACCATCTTTCTTGGCTGGGTGATTCTTTTCTGGAACTCCTACAGAGGAAGCCATCAACTGAACCGGGGTGAGGGACTTTCCTCCCTGTGCTCCCCAGTTTGCCAGACTCAGGGAAATGGGCCTGGGAGATGAGCTCTTTCTGGACCAGAAAGCTTGTCCTGCCCCACCTCGGGTACCCACTGAAGAGATTCCCATGGTACCCAGAGGTTGTAGCCATGGCAGTTTTGCAGCTGAGATTGCAGAGGGGATCATGCAACCAGACAACCCAACTTGGAAGCTGAGAGCCAGGGACAGAAACTCCAGCCCGAGGGGAACTTGCAATTTAGAACAGGCTGCTGTATGGGAAGTCAACAAAGCTGTGAGCCTAATGCCCTCCCCTCTCCAGGGAAGAAGGAAGTGCAGGAGGAAGAGTTTATTCTTCCATGTTGGGGGGTGAGGGGGAGGTAAATCTGAATAATAAAACATCCTGAGAATAAGGGTCGTGGGCCAGAAAGGGCAGGTAAGGGGCACTGGGCCCCTTCAGACTTCACTGGGAGAGGGAGGGAGATTGCAGGTGAGGTGGGGGCAAGAAAGGTTTGTGTGAGGGTGCACACACACACACACACACACACACACACACACAGAGGCTCTAGAGAAACAGGATGCGACCTTTGGGCTCCCAGATTACAAAACTCTCCAAGTACAAAAGTCAACAAAACCCTTTTAGGAGCCTGCTATCAGAGCCCAGTGGACAGCCCCCAAAGTGGAAGAACTGGGCTGATCCCCCCCCCCCCCAGGGGGAATCAGAAGATGTAGAAGATGTTTTGTTTCTCTTGATTTCTCAGTGGGGGAGAGGAGGGTGGGGGCAGAGAATTTGGAACTAGAGATAAAACAAAAATGGAATTAAAAAACAAAGTTAGGATTTCTTAATTGCCAAACCCAATGGCTTTTTCTCGGTCCTTATTCTCCTTGATCTCCCTATAATCTTGGACATTGTGGCTCCCTTTCTTCTCTTGGATACCCATTTCTCTCTAGGTTTTCAGGACACTCCCTCTCCTGGTTCTATCTGGTTCTGTCTTCTTTTAAAAAAAAGGTTCTTCAGCTAGGCCCTGCCTGCTAATGTAGAGTACCCCCCACCCACCCACTCCTGGTCCTACACCTCTTCCCTCCTCCCTCTACACTATTTTACTTGATGACATCAGTTCCCAGGGATTGAATTATCCCCTCTGGTAGATTTTGAAACCTTCTTATCCTGTCCACGCCTCGCCTGAGGTGTTTTTTATCTCCAATTTCTGTTTTATATTTCCAATTTCCTTCTAGACATCTAGAATTGGGTATCCAATAGACAACTTAAGTGGCAATTAGGTGGCAAAGTGGATAGAGCCATAAGACTGGAGTCAGGAAAACTCATTTTCCTGAATTTAAATATGGCTTCAAACACTTCCTAGCTGTGTGACTCTGGCCAAGTCACTTAACTCCATTTGCCTCAGTTTCCTCATCTGTAAAATGAACTGGAGAAGGAAGAGACAAATCACACCAATATCTTTACCAAGAAAAACTCAAATAGGACCACGAGTTCACAACTGAAATGACTGAACCACACCATGGCTGACTTTTAGTCCTACTGATATCCCATGAGTCCTCTGTCTCATAGATTCTTAGAGTGAGACTCTCAGAGCTGAGGCCAGATGGCTCAACTGCAAGGGTACCCCCTCCCTGACAGGGCATCCTAACCAGTGACTTTCCAGTCTTCTCTTGCTGGACCTCGGTCAGCAGCCCCAGACCTTTAGGTTGCTGAGAACAGAACCTTCTCCAAGTTAATGGCAGCCCATCATGATCAGCCCAAGGCTGGTGCTAAGAGGTCTTGCCAGCAGAGTTGGGGAAGGGCCCCTTCACCCATCCAGGTATTGATTCATGCCAACAAAACATGAAGAGAGGGGGCAGGTGAGGCAGGACAGGGTTTTCTAGCCTCTACCCCATATGAAACTGGCAGCCAAGGAGCCCCTTAGCCCAGTTATGCTTGGTCAGCAGAAACTACCCATCTGCTGCTACTATACCAAGCAGGAGGGGCACTGTTTGAGGGCATAGGTTTCTCCTCTACTCCATTAAAGTCATCTCTCCAAAAAGACCCCCTCAAATAGCCAGGAGAGAGAGCCTGGTCTCAAGGGGTCTCTCCCTCTGGATGAGGGAGGTATCAAAGGGAGCCTGAAGCAGCAGCAGCAGAACCTCAGAATCCAGAAGAAGGGTTGGATGGTGGAGGCACAGACCCCGCTGGAGGAGACAGCCCTGGGAGGATGATCTGGTCACTGGGGGAGCAGGAGGAATATGCTCCTTAGTATCCCCAGGAAGAAAGAGCTTAGGAAAGCCCTTGGTCCAACCAAGAATGTGGGAACCCGACAGGCTCAGCATTCCCGGGTCAAAGCGGAAATCCGTGGGATCCTGCAGAGGATCCGTGTGCCCTGGCATGCTTCTGGACAGCCTGGCTTGGCCAGCTGGAACTGCCCATTGTGAACCTTTGACAAGAGCAGAGCCTGCCACCACCCCTCCCTTGATGGATGCTCAGAGGAAGGCCCTGGTCTCAGGACCCACAGTTCACAAGACCAGCTGAGGACTCCAAGGATTGGAGAACTTACCTCCAAGGCAGCTCAGGTCTGCTGGGACTTTCTCTCTGCTGCTCTTCCCAGACTCTTTCCCAAGAGTCAGAGGTAGGCAGCAGGAAGCAAGAGAGCAGCACCCTCTCTTACACAAAAAGTCTACTCTGAGAAAGTGAAGGAACACGCTGGCTCTGTCTCACAGTGTATCTCCCCATTTCCTGGGCATAATCTGCCACCTCTCATGCTGGAGGAAGGTAATGAGTCCCTGGATCTCAGCTGGTCCCTGCACTGAGTTCTCAGGTCTTGTAAAGAGAAATGGGATGGAGACCATTGGCTAAATGCCTCTGCTTCCCTCCCCCTTCACTGAGAGCATTTCATAGGACTCTCCCCAAGTTCTCCTGCATTTATCATGTTCCTTGTTTCTTAAAGCACAGTCATATTCCACTGTCCCCCCAGACATGAGGGTCCCTCTACTGGGGGGGAGCTCCACCAGCACTGGGCCAATCTCTTAAGGTACATCACTAGCTCTAAGAGGGCAGGGACTGGGGGGGAGGTGGGGGGGACGGAACAGCACCTGCCATAGGGAAGGACCTGATCATAGGAAATCAAAAGAATAGATGAGTGGGTAAGAGAAGGAAGGCAAGATGGCCCCAGGGCCCCGAAAGTCCTTAGAAGGTGTAAGTGTGTTGGGGGGAGAGAGGAAGAAGCAGGGCAGAGATCCAGGAGACCACCTGGAGCTCCATAGGGTAAGGAGAATTGGTGTTCAGAGGGCTGTAGAGCCTCCCAACATCCTGTTTATCTAGATCAAAGCTGCTTAAACTGGGGGTCACAATCCCATATGGGACCCCTAAATAAGTGGGTGAGTGTTGTAAAAATTTGGCAATGGTAAAAGGTACCAGATATTCACTAAGATTTCATTCTTAAAACCTCATTAGCAGGCTAATTTGCTTTTGTTGCTAATAAATGGCAAAATCACATGTATACCAAAGAGTTGCTTTAAAATAATTTTTTCATGATTTGTTCTTGGTAAACATTTGATTTGTAGACCTTGTTGATATGCACATACCCATGATCATGTAAAAGTTCTCAGGAGAAAAGAGGTTGCAAGTGGATAAACTTAAAGAAGCCCTGCTCCAGCCCAGTGGTCCTCAGACTTTGATTCTCAGTGTCCCTTTGTACACCTAAAAATTACTCAGGATCTGTGAGTTTTTATTTATTTATTATTTATAAATATTTACCATGTAGAAATTTAAAAATAATTTTGAATTTGTAGACCCTCTGAAAGGGTTTCAGAGACTCCCAGGATTCTTAGAACCACTGGTCTAAATGAGGAAACTGAGGTTCGCTGAGAGGACAGGGCTTGCTCAGGGTCAGGCAGTTAAGAAAAGGCAGAATTTGAACCCAGAACTCTTCTGACTGCAAGTGTCCAGTGATGTAGAAAGTAAGATTCCTCAGGGGCCAGTGGCCAGGACTCAGCTGGGTGCCCAAGGCCAGCACAAGACCAGAAGCCTCTTCCCCTGAGCTGTTCGAGTGCCTGGGGTTGGAGGAGGGCAGGGACAGGAGGGAGGAGCCCACCCCTCAAAGCTCCTGCTCTCCCTCCTGCCTGCCATCTCTCCTCTGAGCCTTGGATCTGAAACTGCCTGCTCCCTGCAGAGCAACAAGGCCATCCACCAATGGCCACCCTGGGTCCCCTCCTCGTCTTGCAGCCTAACAGACACCCCTGGTTCTACGTGTTGTATACCTGGAGAAGTAGATGGATACCAATCCCCAGCATCCTTGGGGGCAGGCTGGAGTAGCCCTTCCTTTGACACAGGAGCTCCCTTACACTGGGTCAGACCTGTGGACCCCATCTTCCATTTCAGTCCCTTGGGAGGCCCCAGGTCTGGGGAGAGGGTGGGGTGCCCCTCCCCTTGCTCTGTCAGCCAAGACTTAATGGGTTCCCAATCACCGGCCTCTATTTGCTTTTCCTTCCACATCCGTTTATGCTAGAATAACTTTGGAAGCAGAGTTTGGGGCTGGGGCTGGGGGGGGGGAACAGGAGTGGCTCTGAGGTCTGGGAAGTACAAAGGAGCCCCCAGCCCTCCCCAGCGCAATCACCTGGGGGGAGGAAAAGGAGGAAGGAGGAGAGAAAGGGAAGGGGGAGAGAAGGAGGGAGAAGGGAGAGAGGGGAAGGAGGAGAGGAGGGGAGGAAGGAAAAGGGAAGGAAGGAAGAGAAAGGGAGGGGGGAGAAAAGGAGGGGGAGGGGGACAGGAGGGGAGAAAGGAGGAGAGAAAGGGAAAAGGGAGAGAAGGAGGGAGGAGGGAGAGAGGTGAAAGGGGAGAGGAGGGGAGGAAGGAGAAGAGGAGGAAGGAGGAGAGAAAGGGAAGGAGGAGAAAAGGAGTGGAAAGGAGAGGGGGGAAAGAGAAGGGAGAAAGGCATGAGGAAGGCGGTAGGAAAGGAGAGCTCCTGTCCTCAGTCTCCCCCTCACCCCCAGCACCCCAGCCTGAAGAGTTGGGTCCCCAGAGAATTCCTCCCTTCCCACATTCCCAGACTTGGTCCCAGACTGGGGCAGGGGGGGAGGGGGGAAGAAGGGGCACCGTTACTGCCCGCCAGTGTTGGCGAGGAGGACTGTAAGACAATGGTCACTCAGTCAATCAGTCAACAACTGAGCTCTGTTTCTGGCTGTGATAATCGCCCCATTGTTTGGCCCAAAGGAGCTGAGCTGGAATAATCTGGTGACCCAGCAGCTGATAACCTCTGGTCTAGCTTATGAGGCTTCAGGATGTGTCCCCCGCCCCCCCCCCACATACACACACACCCCTACTTTGTTTGAATGTCTCATTTCCTAAAGGCTCACTAGAACCAAGCCCTGGAGCTGAGCTGTGAGCAGGACTGTCTGCCCTCCCCAGTACCGCTGGGGGGGGGGGGGAGAGGACTAACCCCAGGGCGACTGAATAAGGGTCCAAAGGGTTAGGAATCACAGAGAGGCTGCTGGTGCCAGCTTCAGCCCAAGGAACCCCTGCTGAGGGCTCTTCCAGCCTCACCCCAAGACCTCCTAGGGAGGAGGCCCCCTCCTCAGCTTCCACTTGGCTCCACCCCCAGAGCCAGACTCTGCTAAGTCCCCCACAAGAGAGCCCTTCAGATCCTCCCACAAGGCTCGTGCTCCCCCAGGTTCTCTTCTCCAGGTCTCAATTTCTGCAACCAATCGTCCCGAGGCCGGGCCCAGACCCCAGGTCCTGCCTCATCCCAGTGAGTCGCCTCGTTCTGGAACCCTCCAGCTTGTCAAAGTCCTCCTTAAGTCACAGTGCCCAGAACTGAGCCCAATAATCAGCAGATAGCCTCCTCTGTCCCTGCCCAGCCCTATAGCCCCCCACCCCTGCCCAGCCCTGCAGCCCCTCCATCCCTGCCCAGCCCTGCAGCCCCTCTGCCCCTGCCCAGCCCTGCAGCCCCTCTGCCCCTGCCCAGTCCTACAGCCCCTCTATTCCTACCAGCCCTGCAGCCCCTCCATTCCTGCCCAGTCCTGCAGCCCGTCTGCCCCTGCCCAGCTAGGTGGGCAGCCCTGCCCAATCCCACTCCCACTTGCCTTCCTTTCTCCTTCCATGGCAGGTGGGCAGGCACACCTCAGCTGGTACACACACCACAGAAGATCTCTTGAGAGTCACTGTCTCCTTCCTCATTGAGAGGTCACTCCTTTCCCCACCCCATTTGTCAGGGGCTTCCTGGACGTGGCTGAGTTCCTGGACCCAGGGGGACTCGGGGCTGGACATCTGCTGACCTGTACCTGTGCCTTCTCCTGGGATGCCTGAACCTGGGGTGGGAGATGCAGTCAAAAGGGGCAAAGTAGGAGCCCAGCCTGGCCCAGCTAGGGAAGAAAGGGGTCCCTCTCAGCCTCCCTAAGTGGCCAAGGCCAGAGGGCCTCCACTCCCCCTCAGGACCTGGTTCCTTTATTGTTTCTGAGAATATTGCCAAGTGTGCCCAGATCCTGCTGCCCCCAGTGCCCAATGAGGGGGCCCCACGTCTGTGCCCACAGAAATCAGTCTGTTCCATTCCCTGGGTATCTCTGCCTTGGATCCTCAGTAACCAGAGTTATTATTAGCATGGGGGGGGGGAACAATAGAAACTGGGCCACCTTTGAGGTCAGAGATGGCTGTGCCCTGACTCAGCAGGAAGACTGGGGACAACAGAGGGCAGAGGAGGGGCCAGGAAGGCCCCCCCCATCCTTTCACCTGAGCATCAAAGCCCATGGCCTGTCCCCCCTCTCAACAGCAAGCACCGTCTGTCAATCCCAGATTCTCAGGGTGTAGGGATCCCCAGAGATGTCCAACCCAGGGTCACCACTGACAGGTAGTGAGCCCCCCACACTATGAGGAAGTCCAGACCAGTCTGGGACAGCAGCAGCGCTTAGCAGGTTTCCTTTGCATCAAATCTCGGTCTACTTCCCTTCTCTGGAGCTTCTTCCCGTCCCTTCCCATCACCGGGGGGGGCATGTGCCCTCTAGGGCCAGTCCCATGGGCCAGTCCTTCTGGAGCTAAGAGTTTCTTCCAGGAAGGCTTCCGGCAAAGCACCTTCACTCAGAGGCGGCTAAGACCTGCTAGTGCCCCCCCAGGGAGCACTTCGAGGGTCCTCCCTGCACTCAGAAGAGCAGGTTGTGTGTGGTAGCCATTTGGGGACCACTGGATGTCCCCCAGGCAACTGCCTAGCAAAAGGGAGGGTGAGGGCACAGTGGGGGACTGGCACAGGGAGGGAAAGGGCACAGTGGGGGACTGGCACTGACGTGCCAGCTCCACATCCTCTCAAAGGGCCCTGCTCCAGAAACCCCAAGGAAGGGCCCAAGATCAACCCAGGTAGAATCATGGCCTAAGATGACTGTGGGCTTCCCACTGGACCTACCACTTTGCACTGGAAAGGCAAAACATGGGGCCTTCCCTCGAAAAAGCTGGGTTTCTTCTTGGCAGGTTTAGACACCCCAAGATCTAGATTGCAGCCCACTCTGGGCTCCTTGCGAGAGCTGCCTCCAGATTGATTCTGGCCCTGCTTGTATCTGTGTACATGTGCGAGGAGTCAGGATGGGGCTGGGCAGGGGAGCAGAGGTAGGCCTTGTGAAGGGAGCTGACCGGGACGTCCTTCAAGGACTCTCCTGGCAGCATTTGCCCGAATGTGCCCCCTCGATGCCAGCCTAATGCTGGCCCTGGGAGATGATATCTTCCAGGGCCCCTTCTCCGATCCTCATCCCCTCAAAGGCTGGCAGGGAACCAGAAGGCTGTGCCATGCCATGGCCTGGTGACAGGGGGCATCGCGAGCATGAGGAGTGACTCTCCTGGGGAGCGCCTTTCCAGCTGCTGGGGTGCAGTCCCCAAAGTGGGGTGAGGTAGTTCAACAAGCCAGCCCCTCGAGGCTCTCTGCCCATGGCTGAAGGGTCCCCATCCCTGCTCAGGCCCTAGAGTGAAGCTGTCCTACACAACTCTGCTCACCCTGTCTCTATCTGCCCGCCATCTTTCAGGTCTGGAAGAAAACAAATCCAGTTCCTGCCCACCACGCCAGAGCCGGGAGGTGGGACCAGGGGAGTCCGTCACTGCCTGAGCTTGACCTTCCTTTGGCAAGGGCACCTGATTGGGGGGGAGGTCCCTCTATGTCCTTTATGCCCTGGGGTTGGGGCCAGCAGGTCAGGGCTGTGCTGAGCAGCTGAGAGGATGGCAGGGTCAGGGAAGCCTGGGGAGGCCGTGAACATCAGCCCTAGGAGATGGGAGAGCCGGCATGGTGTTGCATCCCAGGATCAGCCCCTCCCCCCTGCTTCTTTCATCCCTCGGTGCCATCCATCCCTAGTGTTGAGGATGAGACCCAGAGTGGGCACAGGTGGGCAAAGGAGGAGCCCAGATAGCTTCTCCTTGTCTCAGAAGCTCAGCAGCCCCAAAAAAGGGGACCTCCCAGGAGGGGGAGCCCCCTCACCTCCCAAGGCAGTAAAACAGGTTCCCCCAACATCTAGCCTAAATTTGGTCTACCCCACCCGTGTGGTTCTGTGCCCTGCCCTCTGACCTAAACCCTTCTCCCTTCAGGGGACAGAGTTCCAGATACCGGACCACAGCCAATGGGCTGGCTCCCCCTCAGTGTTCTCTGGGCTAATTATGCCCCGTTGGGCCAGCCAATCCGCACACAAACTCTGGACCCTTCCACGTCCTGGTGGCCCTGCTCTGGACCTTCCCCAGCTCATCTGTGTCCTTCCAGAACCGAACCCAGGACCCCAGGGGCAGCATCCCTATGAGAAAGTGTCCGGGAAGGGAACTGGAAAGAAAAGGAAGACCTGGAAGATCCATTGGTGCACAACGGGGAGAAGTGGAGTTGGGCTCGCCCCTGCTTCTCTCTAGGCCTGTTTGTGTTCCTGTAAATGAGGGCAGTGGGTTGGGGGTCCCTGAAGTCCCCCATAGTTCTAAAGCCATGACTTTGATAAGGCCAGATCCATGTCTTGCCTAAAATGACCCCCAGCTACTCACCATCCCTGCCCCCAATTGTGCCCAGCCCTAGACACTTCTCCAACTTCAGTTCAAGTCACCCTGTGTGCCCAGTACTGTGCTTGGAGCCAGGAGGAAGTTTGCAGGCCTTGCCCCTCTGGACCTTAGCACGGCAAGAGGGAAGTCAGACTGTGCCCGGATTCAAAATTCCACCACAGGCCTGGCCGTGCCCAGGCTAGCCACAGGGCACCCCCTCCCTGGATGAAACCACAGCAGCCAGCGCCAGAGGCCTTGGACTGGCCCTCCCTGGAGGCCCACACCCTCGAGCCCATCAGGAGGTCCCCACTGGCCTCTCAAGGTCAGACTTCACCTGTGGCACATGCCCAGCTGTAGACAATGCCCCCTCCCACCTCCCAGGAACAGGAGTGGTCTGCAAACAGTCCTCCCAGACACACAGCCCCAGCTGGAACGGAAATCCCTTTCAACCTTTCAAATAACGTCAGGGAACCAGGAAAAGGGCCCAACAGCTGAGGTTTCAGCCTCTAAGTCAATGTAGAAATAACGTGTTGAACTCCATCAATGAAACCCCCTGTTGGCTAAGGATTAGAATCGGGGCGAGGCGGTTATCTTTATGGCCCTCTCTGTGTACACAGCTTGGCCGCAAAGGCCCACCGCTCTGCCCGGCTCCCCTGCCAGTCAAGATTGTTCCCAGAGCCACAGTCACGGCCCAAATCCGCAATCAGGAGACTCATGCGCTCAGTGACCTCTGCAGAGGTAAGCTGGGCAGGGGGGCGAGGATATGGACCCTGTTCACCCTTACAGGGGAAGTGCCCCAGTCCGGGCGAATGCCTATTGTCCAAGTTTGATGATCAATTATTTGTTTGAATAGCTCAGGTTAAGTTGTGTTCACTGTGAGCTTTTTATTATTATTATTATTATTTTTTTTTTCTTTTCTCATTCTGATCTTACCTCTGACAATATATGGTCAATCAGTCAGTAAACATTTATTAAGTGCCTACTGGGTGCAAGGCACTGCACTGAGCATCAAAGATACAAAAAAAGATAAGTTCCTTCAAGAACTCCTCAGGGAGCTCCCACTTAAATGATAAGACAATATGCCAACAACCAGTAATGAACAGCAAGCTGGGAGCCATGACAAGGCTTTTTCTTGTCTGTTCAGATATTACCCAGTGTCATTGTTTATGCCATAGCATTATTTGGTGTTTTTGAGGAACAGGGACTGAGGGCAAGTCAAACTCTGCTTTTCTGTATTTGCCAAGTGGGATGGAACCAGCCAGATATTTAAAGACACTTGTGTGGTTCCCCAAAAATAGTGTCATAAAAGAGAGGACAGAGAGATAAAGAAAGAGACAGAGAGACAGAGACAGAGAAAGAGGCAGGGAGAGAAACAGAAAGACAGAGGACAGACACAAAGAAAGAGACAGACATAGAAAAGAGGGAGAATGAGGGAGGGAGAAAGAGAGAGACAGAGATACAGAGACAAAGAAAGAGACAGGGAGAAAAACAGAAAGACAGAGGACAGACACAAAGAAAGAGACAGGGACATAGAAAAGAGAGAGAATGAGGGAGGGAGACACACACAGAGACAGACAAAGAGAGACAGACAGAGAGAGGATAGAGGACAGAGACACAAAGAAAGAGACAGAGAAGAGAGAGAGAATAAAGGAGGGAGAGAGACAGAAAGACAGAGGACAGAGAGAAAAAAGGAAGACAGAAAGACAGAGAGAATGAGGAAGGGAGAGGAAGAAAAGAGGCACAGAGAGGGGGAGACAAAGACATACAAAGAGAGAGAGAGAATGAGGGAGGGAGAGGAGGAAGAGAGAGACAAAGACAGAGACAGAGAGAGCACTCTGAGACTTCTCCTTTCCTGGTTAAACATACTCAGTTCCTTCCTCAGACATTTCGATGTCACCATCCCTCCCCTATTGCTCACCCCTATCTAGTTACCCCCTGATGTCCTGTCTCAAAGATTGTGCCTAGAATTGAGTCTTGTCCTGTCATGTGGCCTGAGCAGGGCCAGGGACATGAGAACCCTCACTTGCCTGGTCCAGGACACACTCTCTCTCATTTATTAGTTCTCTGGGTGACCACACACATTCCTGTTGCTAGTATTGAGTTTGCCCCCAACCTCCCCCCCCAGACTTTTTCTATGTGGACTTCTGCTTCTCTGCCCCCCCTCTTGGGCTTCTTATGCTAATTTTTTAAAACAGACTAAGCTATATGGATTTGGAGGGGGTTCCTG
>JAJPUD010010196.1:0-29238 GCA_023553655.1 Myrmecobius fasciatus | reverse complement strand
AGAGAGAGAGAGAGAGAGAGAGAGAGAGAGAGAGAGAGAGAGAGAGAATGCAGACAGACACACACACACACACACACACACCCTCTTCATAACTTGTAAAGGAGTCCTCCAGCCTCTGCTTGGAGAACAGCTGTGAAGGAGTGCTGACCAGCTCCCTCCATGGCTTTGGATGTGCCCTTTGGGGCCAAGAAGAACCGTGTTGATCCTTCATTCCTGGACCGGCCCCTTAGAATACATTGGTGCTGCCCAGTGCTGCCCGGTGCTGCCCTTCCCCCAGGCTGGTTGGTGCCTCTGGAAATAATAACAGAACTTGGTAGCTCAACAACATTTTAATGCTTCCTTTACAACGACCCCTTGAGGCAGGAAGTTTGGATGTTAGCTCTCATTTTGCAAATGGAGAAACTAAGGTTTAAAGAGCAAAAAATGGCTTGCCCATTGTCATAGTGAAGCAACATCAGAGCTGGCATGTGACCTCGGACTCCAGGACTCCACAGGACTCCACAGGGCACATTAGTGGGAGGTGAAGGTAGATGTTCTTCTGCTCCTACAGGACAAAGTGGGACATGGGACAGGGGGTCCAAGGTTCTTTCTACTCTTCTGATGGGTATGAGAGAGCAGCTTGGAGCTGGGCATGGGTGCAGGAGGGACTGGCACTTCACCCCAGGACATCCCCCAGGCTCCAATCCAGAAATGCCCATGTGGGCCTAGGATAGGGAACCCCAAATGAGGTGGGGCCCAAGAGCCTCAAGTCAGTTGTCCCAAAGGAGCAGCTGAGCAAGGAAAGGGAAGTTGTGGCTCAGAAAGGCTCTGTCCCAGAATTCCTCAAGGGCAGCTCAGCAGCCAAGTGTATCCACCATAGCTGGACTCCAGATAAGGCCCCGGCTGGCACAGATGCCAGGTTGGGGAGCTCGCTCGTGGAGCAGCCGAAGAGATATTTGGTCCAGGGAATCCTGTTTCCCAGATTCGTTAGCAGCCCATCCTTGCAGCTTTGACGAAGAGTCCAGACGTGGCTCTAGCCACAGTCAGTTTTATTGTGGAGCTCACTGGGCAGGAACAAAACCCGGTGCCATGCTCTGGTGCCCCCATGGCTTTCCCAGCATTTCCTCCCCAGCTAGCTCAGGTTCCGAGGGGTTTGCTTTGTCTCCCATCAGTACCACAAAATGCGCCAGGTCCCCCTGAAATAACCTGCCTCCCGTTCCTGGAACACTCGTGAAGCTTCTATTGGGTCAATGAGCACTAGCTAAACACTTCCCGGCCCCAAATGCCCAACTCCTCCCCTCAAGGAGCTTCCGCCTCAGTGGGAGCGACAGAAGGCAGACAGAGCAGGGCACAAAGCAGCAGAGCTCTCAGGTGGGATGATGGGGAGGAAGGAAAGGGAATAGGGGGGAGGGGGTCCTGGAGAAGGAAGGGGGATTTGAGATCAGCTCTGAAGTAAGCCTTAAGGTAAGGAGAGGAAGCTTTTCAGGCACTGACCATCCCCAGCCTTTTCCCCCATAATCCCTTGCACCCAAAGCTGTAGTGAAGAGGAATTGGCTCAGATTTGCAGCATCTCATTTATTACTTGCAGATGCAATGAAAAGAATTCTGGTGGGAGGTACTGGAACATGTGCCTGTCCCCTAACCAACCACCCCCATGGGGACAGCTTCTATTGCTGTGGGCAGTGCCCAGCTTGTGACCAGCTCACTGGTAGGCAGTGCCCAGCTTGAAACCAGCTCACTTGTGAACAGTGGTCACCCTCTAACCAGCTCACCTGTGGGCAGTGACCAGCCTGTGACCAACTCACTTATAAGCAGTGCTCAGCCCGTGACCAGCTCATCTATGGGCAGTGCCCAGCCTGTGACCAGCTCATCTATGGGCAGTGCCCAGCCTGTGACCAGTTTAAAACTGTAAAGCCTGTGGAGTATTGCCAGCAGCCTGGTGCCAATTGGACGCCATGAAGGTGCCTGCTGCCCACATAGAGCTGAATGTTATTCTGGGCCTGAAGGGTATTTGGGGCTCCCCAGGGCTTTGACCTGGAAGGTCAGGCTCCCTTAAACAGGCCCTGGCCTGGAGCTGGGCCAGTTGCTGCAGGAGTAGCAGTAAGGCCAGTCTCACCTCCCTGCCCATCACCTGGGAAGACATAAGACCAGAAAAGCCAATCAGCACCACACCTAAGCCTCATTTCTGCCCGCTGCTGACTTTGTGGCTCTAGGCAAGTCCTGTAACCCCTGGGGTCCCGTTTCCCCATCTGTGAAATGGCCCTTCCCAGCGCTGACCTTCCCTGTATGATCCCAGAAGCTCAAGTTCCCTCCTGGCACACAGGGCAGGCAGCTGGGCCCAGGCTGAAGTGCAGGGCCTGGGGCTGGGGGGGGGGCAGAGAGAGGGGGACTGGGCACAGGCACACTGCCTAGGAGGGAGGGCCTGGAGGCACAGTACAGCTGGGGGCTACAGCCCAGGCCACAACTTGGACTCAGGGAAGGTCAGGCCTTTCAGGGGGAGCTGGCAGCAGAGAAGGAGGGAAAGCCAGGCTGGTGTGTCCCCAAGGAGCAACCCTGAGGTTCAGAGCCTTCTGGGGACGCTGCCCCTCCTGGGGCAGAGTTCAAGGGCAACGTCTCGGGCTGACTTTGGACACCCCAGTCAGCCTACACAGTTCCATTCTGGAAGCCAGAGACGAGGGCAGATCTGGGGTCAGGCGGAGCCAAGGCCGGGGCTGGGGCTGGGGGCCAGGCTGGGGGCAAAGGCTGCTATGGCTGGAACATGCCCACGATGATACTAATAAGGAGCCAAAGGTTAGCTGACTTGCTGGGGCCCTGGAGCTAGTAAGTGTCCCAGGCAGAATTTGAAACTGGACCTTCCTGAATCCAAGTTCCACTGCCTGAAACGTTCCCTCGGGGAAAGCAGTGGCAGCCAGGGCCCACGGGGGGGGGGGGGGCAGCCCCGGTCAGAGCCCATGAAGGGGGGGCAGCTCCAGCCAGAGCCCACGAGGGAAGGAAGGGCAGCCCCAGCCAGAGTACACAAGGGGGAGGAGAGGGCAGCCTCGGCCAGAGCCCACGAAGGGGGGGGCACCCCAGCCAGAGCCCACGAGGGAAGGAAGGGCAGCCCCAGCCACAGACCTCCAGCCACTAGCAGTGCCCACAAAGCTGCACTGCCTCCAACCCTGGACAGTCCACAGGCCCCCCCCCAGGACCTCTGCCACTGGTTGGGGCCCCCAGGAAGCTCCTGTTTCCAGGACATTGGCTCCCTGGCAGCCTCAGAGGGAACAAGTCTTCTTATCAGCCTCAGATTAATTGGCCAAGCTAACAATGGGGATCGGAGCCGGTTATCTCCGGGCCTGATTGCGGCGGGGGCCCGAGCCAGAATTCCGCCAGAAGCTTTCCTATAACTCTTTACCAAAGCAATCACCCAGTGTCGGGCCTGGGAGGGCCACGGGCCAACCCCTCCCCAGCACAACATTTTCCCCCCTCTTCCTCTCCCCCTCGTGACACACCCCAACCCTGCAAGCTTGGGCCCCAGTGCCTCCAGTCATGTGGAACCCTTCCTCCTGAAGCAGCATTCCTCTTGGGACAGCTCCAGGTGCTAGGAAAGGAGCCCAGATGGCCCCTAGGGGCTCCCCTAGTGGCTCCCCGTCCTGCAGCCCTCACTTCCCCTGCTCTGACAGGAAGAGGAGCTTTGGTGGGTTACTGCAACCACGAAAAAGCTCGGGGGGAGTCAGAAAATCGGGGTGTTTACCCTGGAGAAAAGAGAGCTGGGGGGAAGGGGCGTAGGGTGTGGGGAGTGTGAAGAGGCCATCCGTTGCTTGATTAATCCCCAAGCCTTTAGTCATCCTCTACTATGTGGCAGACCTCTGAGAGCCAAATTGAGGTTTGATGCGACAAGAACAAGAGGCGTCCCCAAGCAGCCCCCCCAGAAAGGGGACTCCAGAGCTCCCTGTCCCCAGGATTCCCAGCAAAGGCTAGTGAGAACCTTATTAGTGAGATAGGAGAGGGCACTCCTGCCCCATTGTGGGCATGAGGAGTGCCAGGGGGGTCCCTCAGAGAACCAGGGGGCCCCTCGGAGAGCCAGGGGGTCCCTCGGAGAGCCTCTGAACTCTGCAGATTGGGACCTGCTGTTCTGAACAGGGGGGCAGCAGCAGGAGTCCAAGCAGGCCCACTGGTGTCTGGTCCACCCAGGGAGAGTGTCCTCTGACCACCCCCAGAGGTCCCTGTCCAATTGGTGAGTTGGGCCATCTGCATGCACTTATTAAGCACCTACTAAGTGCCAATCATTGTGTTCCCTGCCGGCAAGGCAAAGGCAAAAACACAGTCTCTTCCCTCAAGGAACCTCCAATTTAACTGCAGGATAACCAGGAGTTCATTCACAGGAGGAAAGATGCTGACATCAAGGGGAATCAGGAAGGACTAGAACCACAGTTGAGACCGAAAGGGAAACGGAGGAAAAGGGAGGGAGGTACTCTAGATTTAGAGGACAGAAAAACCTGAAGCCAGGGATGGAGTGTCCAGAGCACTCCTCCACTGCTCCAAGGTGGGGAGGGGAAACTAGAAAGGGTCCCTCTAAAGAGCTTGAGCCCCAAACAGAGCCACTGCATTTTGTATCTGTTCCTGAAGGTTCCAGAGGGCCCCTGGGGTTTATTGGGGATGAAGTCACAGGGTCAAACACAGAAAAATCACTTTGGAGGCCGAATGGAGTGGGCAGAGACGGAGGCCACAGGTGACACGAGGGTCCAGTTGTGAAGAGATAAGGGCCTGCACCAGGGTCAGGTCAGGGACAAAGCAGAGAAGGGGACATTCGGGACAGCTGTTACAGATGTAGAATCTATAGGACGTGGCAATTGAGTGGATGGGAAAGGTGAGACAGAGGCAGGAGTGGAGGCAGACGCCCAGGCTGTCAGCAGGGTGATGGGGAAGGAAGGGGCAATGGTGCTCAGATGTGGGAGAGGGGGGCGAAGGGAGGATGATGGTGCAGCCTTGGACAGGCTGGGTCTAAGGTGTCTACAGGACTTCCAGTTTGAGATGCCCAGTATGTAACTGGGGGTGGAAAAAACAAACTTGAGAATCATCAGCATCAAGAAGACCCTTGTGTTCATGAGGGCTGAGGAGTTTGTCAAGGGCAGCAAGCAGAGAGAAGAAAGCGCTCTACCCACAATCCTGGGGACCCCCATGGTTATTGGGTTTCTGATCAAGGACTAGTCCAGCAGGGAGTAGGAGATCCAGGGGAAACAGTGCCCCCAAAACCCCAAGAGAAAAGTATGGAGGAAAAGAGTGTTCCAACGTTCAAGGCTGCAGAGAGGTCAAGAATTTGGCTGGAGAAAAAGCCCCACGATTTGGCCACTGAGACACAATGGGCCATCTTGGAGAGAAGAGGCTGAGTTGGATGATGAGGCTGGGAACCGGGCTGTAGTGAGAGAAGTGAAGGTAGCCAATGTGAATGGCCATGGAGACAGAGGACAAGGAAGAAGCCTTCCATTCACCTGGAAGTAGTCAGCAGGGAGGTACCTCCTTTCCCATTCTGGCCCAAAGGTTCATGGTTCGTTCGAACCACGCCAGTCTATGGGAGAGCTCCACAGATGGGAACACCGAGCCTCCAGAGACATGGGCAGGGATGGGCCAGTTGGTCAATCACCACATGCTAGGCCAGAGGCTCTGTATGGAAGCCCTCAGGGCAAAAGGTGGGAGAGGATCTAGGCTGCCTGCCATGGTGCCCGGGAGGCCAGGGGGCACAGGGTTCTGGATCTAGAGATAGGACATTGTGAGTTCAAAGCCAGCCTTAGATGCTTATTAATTAGATAAGTCACTGTGACTCTGCCTGCCTCAGTTTCCTCACATATAAAATGGGGATGAGTAGAACACCTACTTCTCAGAGTAGCTGTGAGGGCCTGTAAATACTAGCTATTATCCTCATTATTACTCTATCCCTCCCCCAGTCTCATTGTCCACCTGCGATGGAAGGAGATGGAAGACATCTTTGACTGAATTCAGCTCCATTCAATAACCCTTTTTTTTTTTTGCTTTTTGCTGAGGCAAATGGGGTTAAGTGACTTGCCCAGGGTCACACAGCTGGGGAATGTTAAGTGTCTGAGACCAGATTTGAACCCAGGTCCTCCTGACTTCAGGGCTGGTGCTCTATCCACTGCGCCACCTAGCTGCTCCAATAACCCTTTTTTAAGTACCTGCTGTTTACTCCTTGGAATAACTGTACCCTTTCCTCTGCCAAAGCAGGTGAGCAGTTTCCCTGGACCTTGGGACAGAGACTGCTGCCTGGGGGGCTCACTCAGAAGTGAAGGGACTTGGGAAGATCCCACAGCCCTGCCGTGCTCCCACTGAAAGGTAAACTCCTTGAGTCTCTCTGTGCCCCCAACTCAGAATCCACTGCTTTATACTTCTCGAGGGCTTAATTCACGTGTGCTGAATTGAACCCAGTTGACTGGGGGCTCCTAGTGGCTGCCATCTTAGCCTAGAGGGGAGGGATAAGGGAGGCGTTCACCAGCCTTCAGGGATTTGGGGAGTCATCAAGAAAAAGAGCTCTCGAGTTCTGTCCAAAAGCAGGATGGGACCCATGGGAGGTAGTGAGCTCCCTGTCCCTGCAGGACTCCAAGACCAGTTAGCGATGTTGTCCAGGGTGCTCATGGGCATCTGCAGATTGGACTGGAGGCCTCTGAGGTCCCTAGCAGTTCTGAGGTCTGGGATTCTGGGAACGAAGCCGGCACAGAGGGAATCTGAGCCTGACTTTCTAATTCTGGAGGCTCAGGCTGAGGCCCCCGGCACGTCTGCAAAGTTGCCGTTGGAGGGGTAGGGGGCTGGCAGCGGTCTGTGAGGCTTCCTGGGAGGAGGGTCCGCAGGCTGGTCAGCCCTGCTCTTCCAGGCAGCACCAACCATGGGGGAGATGGAGCCCTTGGCTTGGCTCCCACCCTGGGCCACACAATGGCCACACCCCGGCACCTCTAAGTGTATTTTTCCAAAGCTGTTAACTCACAATCCGTGCTTGACATTTCCTCTGCTTATCCTGGGGCCACAGAAGATAAGGGAGAGATACCGGGTCATTTTCCCACTAAGTTAGGACATGCCGCTAACACGAGGGCAGCGGCCCTTTTCCTGGAACCAGGCAGGCCCCAGCTGGAAGGGAAGCTGAGGCCTGAGCCTGAGAAATCTCCCCAGGAAAGTGGCCCCGCCTTGGGCTGCCCCCTCTGCAGCCTGCCCTGGCCATGGATGCTCCTGGGGAGGGACCAGGAAAAGTTTGGTCCTTCTTTTCTAAAGGCTGGGCAGCCCTGCTTTGTTCCTTAGATTGGGTGAAGTCGGCAGCCTTATTTCACTCTAAGTGCAAACAGTCCTTGGCCTGGGACTGTGCCCAAAGCTCCAAGCAGGACTGGCAGCAGGCTACGGGGAGGAAAGGAGGGTCAGCTCTGTCCGTGGGGTAGTTGGGGGGATCCAGAGTGGCTTCAGACACTTTCCAGACCAACTCTTTCAGCCCCTTCTGGCCTGAGCCAGCTCTGATTGAGAGAAGCCCAAATCTGCTCCTCTGGCTCTGGCTCCTGCCCTGGAGGGCAATCGCAGGGAGGCAAGCCCCTCATCCACAGGATGGAGCCCGGAGGCTTGGAAGCAGCTGGACTTCACTTTTCCTGGCTGAACGGCTAAGATCTTTTGGTCAATAATCAAAGGTGCCAATGAAAACAGAACGAACAATTCAAGGCAGTGCGAGATCCTGGCCAAATAAATGTCTTGTGGGAAGAGGGTGGTTACAGAGGGCTCTCAGAGAAGTGGCCTTTGTAGGGAAGCCGGCAAAGCCTGAGTGGAGCCAGTGAGGTGACCCAGGATGGTGGATGAGCACTGGTTGGGATGCTTCTCTCTCTCCCTCGCTTTCTCTCTTCTTCCCTCTTTCTCCTCTCTTTCTTTTTCTCTCCCTCTCTCTTCTCTTTATCTCTTCCTCTGATTCTCTCTGTGTGTCTCTTTTTGTCTTTTTCTCTGTATCTTTCCTTTTGTTTCTCTCGGCGCACGTCTCTCTCTGTCTCTCTTTTCCTTCCTCCTTCCCTCTCCCATGTCATTTTATCCCTCATCAATTCTATGGTTTCATTATTACTTCTATGCTAGTGAACTCCAGACACCTATCTTCAACCCCAGTCTTTCCCCTGATCTTTCATCTCACATCAATAATTGTCTATTAGACATTTAAACCTAAACATCCTGATGACATTTTTTTTTTTGCTTTTTGATGAGGCAATTGAGGTTAAGTGACTTGCCCAGGGTGACACAGCTAGGGAATGTTAAGTGTCTGAGACCAGATTTGAACCCAGGTCCTCCTGACTTCTGGGCTGGTGCTCTATCCACTGCGCCACCTAGCTGCCCCATCCTGATGACATTTCAACATGTACAATCCCAAATTGCCCCTTTCATAAACTTCCCTACTTCTGATGAAGGTGTCACTGTCCTGGTGTCCCAGGATCACTGCTTTGGGGGTGACCTTGATGACTCTGAATCAAATCAGTGCCAAATCTTGATGTTTGTGCCCACGTCACATTCATCCCCTTCTCCTTTCAATTCCTGGCTTTTTTCAAACTCTCAGCTCCTCTGGTTTAGATTATTTCAATGGCCCCATGTTGGTCCTACTGCCTTAAACCTCTTCCCTGTCCAATTCAATCTTCACACAGCTGCCAAAGTGATTGTCTTAAAGTCCAGGCCCGATTATTTCAATTCCTCCTCAATAAATGATGAGGAGATTCAGAAACAAGTCAATAAAAATGAGAACATTACAAGGTCTACCATCAGGATAATTTGTACATCTTTTAAAAGGCAGTATTTCATTCCATCAAAAATAAAGTGCAAACAAAGCTGAGAGAGATATAAGATTCTTGGCTCGGTAAGAAGGCAAATGGGATTCAATTTTGTGCTGATAGGAACAATCCAAAGAGCTCTTATGATGCTCTGAAGACTATTTACGGACCAAAGATTTATGATGTATCTCTCTATCCAGTGCTGATGGAGCCACATTGATTAATGATAAGCACATGATCTGGAGAGGTAGGCTGAATACTTTCATAATATTCCACAAAATACAGACATGAAACAAAGATGCTCGTTCTCCTGATGCAGTTTTGGAAATGCTCACAATAATAATGAGAAGATAGGGAATTAGAGGCAGAACAATAGGTAAAGAGGAGAGAAAACTATCCCTATTTGCTGATGATATGATAGTAAACTTGAAAGTCCTAGGAAATCAGCAAAGATACTAATTGAAACTATCTTCTACAGAATTGCAGGCTGCAAAATAAGCCCTCAAAAATCAATGGTATTTTTATATGATAACAACAAAACAAAAGAATAAGTAATAAGAAAGAAAATCCCATTCCAAATTAACTATAAAATACATGAAGGAGCTGAGGACCAACCTATGAAAGCACTTGTACAATTACCAAGAGTTCCTTAGGGGAAAAAAAAAACAACCTAAATAGTTGGAGAAGTATTCAGTGTTCATGACTAGGCTATGCCAATATAATAACAATGACAATACCATCCAAAGTAATTTATACTTTTAATTATATACCTAGAGAAATCAAATTACCTAGGGAATATTTTATATAACTTGATAAAAATAATTACAAAATTCATTGGGAAGATCCAGAATATCAAAGGGAATTATGAAAAGACATAGGGATGAAGAGAGGATAGTACTTCTTGATCACCATCTATTTTATAAAATAGCAATCAATACCTAAAGGACGATCAAACTGTGTATCCTCTTTGACCCTGCGGTGTTTCTATTGGGCCTATATCCCAAAGAGATCTTAAAGGAAGGAAAGGGCCCCACATGTGCAAAACTGTTTGTGGCAGCCCTTTTTGTAGTGGCAAGAAACTGGAAACTGAGTGGACACCATCAGCTGGGGAGTGGATAAGCAAGTTATGGTATATGAATATAATGGAATATTAATGTTCTATAAGAAATGATCAGCAGGATGATTTCAGAGAGGCCCGGAGAGACTGATAGGAACTGAGGCTGAGGAAGTGAGCAGAACCAGGAGAACATTGTACACAGCAGCAACAAGATTATATGATGATCAACTGTGATGGACTTGGCTTTTTTCAACAGTGAGGTGATTCAGGCCAGCTCCAACAGTCTTGTGATGGAGAGAGCTGTCTACATCAAGAGAGAGAATTGTGGGGACTGAACGTGAACCATCACATAGTGTTTTCCATTCTTTTATTGTTATTTGCTTACATTTTTGTCTTCTTTCTCATTTTTTCTTTTTTGATCTGATTTTTTTGGCAACATAATAAATGTGGAAATACATATGGAAGAATTGCATATGTTTAACATATATTGGATTAGTTTCCATCTAGGGGAGAAGTGGGGGAAGGGAGAGAAAAATATAGAAACAGAGACAAAAAGAAAGACAGAGACAGAGATTTACGCTTCTCTCTGTATTCTTAATCAAACAATAGATAGAGGTAATTACAAAGGATAAAATCGTTACCTTTGATTACTTGAAACTGAAAAACTTCTGCACATAAAACATTAAGGTGCTTAAGACAAGAAGAGCTTTGGTTTCCAAGATCATATATTAATATTCATACACATACATTTATAGGTATGTGTATGTGTGTGTGTAGAGAGACAGAGAGAGAAACAGAGGAAAGGAAGGGGGAGAGATAGACAGACACACACACACAAACATATACCCACACGCTGTTCCTAAATAGAGAAGAATTCAAAGGGACGGTTCCTAAAAGGACTGCAAAGTGTTCAAAACTACATGATAGAATGACAAAATCACTAGTAATAAAACCAGTGCAGATCAAAACTACCCTGAGCTTTCACTTCACTGAAAATTGGCCAAAATGTCCACAATTGGAGAAAGAGGAGGAATTGTGAAATGACAGACACACTAATACTTCGTTGGTGGAGCTGTCAAATGGTGCCATTTTAGAAAGCAATTTGGAATCATGCAAATAAAGTGACTAAACATCTATAGCCTTTGAACCAGAGATTCCACTACTGGGCTTATAGCCCAAGAAAGCCATCAATAGGAAGTAAGTCCCCATACACACCAAAAGAGCTATAATAGTACTTCTTGTGATCACTAAGAATTAGGAACAAAGTAGATGTCATGAATTGGGGAACGGCAGTCCATGTAATGGAATAATATTGTACTGTGTGATGGATATAGAGAAGCTTGGAAAGATCTATATGACCTAATTCAGAGTAAAGTCAGCAGAGCCAAGAAAGCTATCTGAACGGTAACTTTAATAATGTAAACCGAAAGAATAAACGCAGATGAAAAAACAAAAACAAAAGCAAATGTAACAAAATTATAAAAATCAAGCTGAAGAGAGATGAAAAGACCTGGGAGGTCCACAGGTGTTGCCCATTGTGTGGATTTGGAGCTTTCTTGATGTGTACATCAGTTGTGCTGACTTTTTTTCCTTTCTAAAAAATATTATTGTCATACAGGATGGCTTCTTGCCATCAGGAGGAGGGATACATGGGATATGATGGTGATTAAGAAAGAGAAGACATCGATAAAAACTTATTTTATTTTAAAATTCTAGTGGCTCCTAATTGCTTCTAGAATCAAATTTAAACTCATCTGTTTGGCACTTAAAGCCCTTCATAGCCTGGCCCTAATCTAGGTTTCCAGCATCAGTGGACGTTCCCTCCCCTTCTGGCACTCCGTGCTGGTCTTCTCTCTGGTCCTCACACATGGCCTCCATGTCTCATCCTCAAGCCTTCATGCTAATATATGTCTTCCTCCCCACCTCCCCTTCAGGGCCCCTTCCTTCCTTCAAGCTGCAGCTCAAGCAACGTTTTCTACAAGAAACTTTTCCTGCTTCCCCTCCCAAGGGCTAGTGTCCTCTCCCCTGGATGCCTTGTATTTAGTCACTCAGTATTTGTTTGCTCTCTCTATTTTTATTCTGCAAACACACAGACACACTCCCCCATATACATGCACCCCACACACATATACACACATGCACATATGCACACACCCATACACAGCCACACATACATACACATGTACACATACATATACCACACACTCTTACACACATACACACATCCCACACACATATTCTCTCACACACCTACATATACACATATATACACACTCTCAGACATTTGCATACAGACACACCACAAATATACACTCACACACACACTCTCTCTCTCTCTCTCTCTCTCTCTCTCACACACACACACACACACACACACACACTCACAGAGTGACCATCCTATTCCAGGCGCTGGTCACCTCTGTCCTGGACTATTTCATGGTGTCCTAAGCATCTCCCTGTCTTAACTGCCTCCTCTCTCCTTATAATTTTTTACTTTCTCTCTTTCACCCCAACCCAACAAACTCCTGGGACTCCCTATCATTTCTAGGATCAAATCTAACCTGTGTTTCACAACCTGACCCAGCCTCCCTTCCTAGGCTTATTGGATATTATTCTCCTCCACAAACTCTGAGGTCAAGTTAAATTAGCCTTCCCCGTCCTGGCTGCCCTCCCAAAGCTGACACCGTCAAACCAATGAGGTCTGCCCAGGGCAGAGCCCAGTGGGATCATCTTCTCCAGGGTAAAGCTATCGGGGGGAACAATTCACTCTTTCCCTGGCAGCCAGGCCCAGTCTCCCAGCCCCAGCCCCAGCAAGAGGGTTCGAGAGGTCTGGCTCAAGCCAAAACTGGCCATAGAGAAGATGAAGGCCTCCGTGTCTCCAGAGGGAAGACCTCCATCATCCTCCTTGGCACCTTTTAGGTGTGGTCTTCTCTGGCTACAATAGAAGCTCTTGGAGGGCAGGGACTGTGTTTTTGTTTCCCACAGTGCCTTCCACAGTGGGCCGCACACAGCAAGCACTTAATAAATGTACGTGGCTGTCGACTGACCCAGAAGCCTATGGGGCTTCATTGCTTCATCAGGAAGAAGATCTGGGGTAGGATTCTGCCTGTGACATTGAGCATCTCCTTAGAGCTGCTCTCGGAGCCACGGGTTCCTTAGCTGTATAATGGGTCCAATGATGCGGAGAGATCCCGGGAGATGGTGATCTGGGAGCTTCAGATTGACAGTCAGCCACTGGAAGCTCTCGTTCCCTGGAGTCCCTTCTGACCAGGGAGCTCTGCTCCTCCTCCGTGACAAGACCTGGCACTTACACAACACCGCAAGGTTTGCCGAGGTCCTCACCAGCTGCTGCCAGAGTGCCCAGGAGCGCCAGAGAGGGCATCGTTACCAGGTCTCAGATGGCCGGGCAGCTCCCCCCGGCTCAGCACCTCCCAGCTGAAGGGGCCCAACCGAGACCCAGCAAGACTCCTCTGCAGTCGTTCTGCCAGGAAGCCTCCAGTGAGGGAGCCCAGCACCCCTCATCTCTGCCGGGACAGCTCTGCACAGGGGGAAGATTTCCTTCCACCCAAGCATGGATGTGCCTCTTTTATAGTTCTCGGGCGTCCCAAAAGTTTGAGTGCCGTTTTAAGCCCTAGAGCCACCCAGCGGGCTGAGCCCACCAGCACGATTGGCAGCGATGCCGCTCAGGAGCTAATCAGATGGGCCTCCTCTTTGGTCCTCCCTCCCTCTGAGCCCCACTCTCATCCTCCATCCATCCATTCATTCATTCATTCATTCACTCATTCAGCAAATATTTACTACGCACTTCCAGGGGCCAAGACCAGTGGAAGCTCTGCTGAGGTCAGAGAGGATCAAGGCATGGCCCCCTCCCCTGAGGAACTTGTGGGCTGGGAGAGCAGCCCCTTGAGGCAGGCAGGACCAGGGGTGGTCCCAGTGCAGGCAAATCAATGAACATTCACTGAGGGCCTACTATGTGCTGGGTACTGTGCTTCTGTGAAATGGCCTATCCATCAGGGCAGCCTTGGCAGGACATGGGCAAGCCTTCTTCCTTAGCAAAGGCTGGCAGCCCCTGAGTTAGGGGATGTTGGGGGAGGCCATGCACATGAGGTAGGGGTTGGAGGCTCCCGAGGGGCCCGTCAGGCTGGCGATTCCTCCCTGGGGGCTGGCCCTCAACAAAGCTGAGTGCGCCACGTTTTTTGCCAATAACTGGGCATCCCTCTCTGTGCCTCCCCTTTCCTTGGGCACAGTCAAGCCCTGAAGCTGCCCTACTTTTCCCTACCCCAGAGGAAACCATCACTCACTCACTCACTCAGTAGGTTTCCCCTTGCTTGAGGCTTGGGATTTCCCCAGAGCATGGGTGGGCTCAAGCCCGCCATGGTCACCTCATGGCCTGGCTGACCACCCGAGACCTTGCTAAAGAACTAGGGCAAACAGTGAAAAGGGCTTTGGGTCAGAAGGGCAGCCACATCCTTTACCCTGGAGATGGGGGCCCCTTCACCCACACCTTGGTACAAAGGCGATGTGCCATGGGAATGCCAGCAGTGAGCGCTGAGGAGCCAGGGGTGGCCAGTAAGAGCACGCTCCTCCTCAGCAGGGCACTTCTAAGCTGGCCAGCAGCCCCTGCCCATCTGCCACCCCTGGGCAGCACACAGGATTCTGTTTGAAGAGAGCCCAAAGGGGCACAGTCAGGGGGGATGGTGCGGGAGGTGAGAGGGATGCCCACTATTTTCCAAACACCACTGAGGTGTGCTCTCCGATAAAGAGCAAATCCTGTTTGGCCACGGCTCGCCTTTTCCAGCTGTTGTAATCACTAAGGTTCCTGAGAAGGAGGGAGGGCCCCACCTGCAGTATATAAGGTGTCTCAGCCTCTGGGGGCAGGCTTAGAAGGTGGCGGTGTCCTCGGTGCCCAGCAGAGCAGGACCCGTTGTCCAAGGCGGTCCTGAGGAGGAGGAGAGCGGGGGAGAAAGAGAGAAAGCAGGTCTCTCCCTTTCGGGGCCCTGCCATGGTCTGGTCATGGGCACCATTCCTTCTGCTCTGCTGGGGGGCTCTGCATGGTACCGGTGAGTATACCAGCTTTCTGGCCGAGGGGCAGCTCACAAGCGTGGCAGAACCTGGGGCTGGGCAGGACCAGGGGGTTGCCCCCTAACTTCTGAATGGGCTCCTGACCCCCATGGGAATGAGAGCTCAGTATGAGGGCCTCTGGCCAGCAGACAGCCACTGGGCAAACAGCCGTCTCACATGGTTAAGTATGATGAATGGGACCAAGGAAGTGGGACTGCCCTGCTCCCAGGCTTCAGCATCTAATAAATCACAGGGCAGTCTCTAGAGCAGCGCCCCTTTAGCTTGGAGAAGGGCCTCACCTGCAGGTACAAGGCCTTGTTCCTTCCCTAACTTCAGCCAGGACACTGGAGCCTCTGCTCCAGCCTGGGCATCCTCCTGGCCTGTCTCCAGGAGCCTGGCACAATGAGCCACCGGGAAGCAAAGCCAGGCCCAGCCAGAAGGCATGGGAGAAGTGAACTCATTTGGGCACACAAAGTGACTTCTGCAATAGTGGCAAGGCCAGGCAGGACTGGCAGGGCACTGGCATGTTTGGGGCACAGCCCAGTTAGGATGGGGCGTGGGCTCTGGGTCACACTGGCCCCATCTTCGCTCACTGTCTTACGGGAGATTGGACAAGGGGATGTCGGGGCACTGGGCCCTCCTGGACAGTCTGCTGGAGAAATGGTAGGGGAAGCAGGAGATGCCCTCCCCTCAGGTGAGCTGCCCTCTCACAGTCCCCTTAGTTTTGCTGCTCCTGAAACCCACTAGCTTCTCCCACACAGAAGGCCCAGCAGCTGGGACTGGCAGAGGGACTCCCCATCATCACCAGGGCACAGCTAGAATGGGGTCCTCACAGAGCCCCCTGATGGCTCAAACACCCTTAAAAGAAGACAGACTGGGTCTTTTCCTGCTCCTCCCTCCTCTGGGTCAGGGGGACACCGGCTACTGCCTTTCCCAACACTCCCAGATTTCAGATCATCTTGCAGTCTTTGGGGAGAGGAGAATTCCCCCCAGGAATCCTGGGCAGGCTCATTCACCCCAACCCCCCTTCCCCCCATGCTCTTCCCGATGAACTCTGTTCCACCATCAAATCTCCATCTACCTGAGTTTTTCCCAGAGTTCTCATCCCTTTCCATCCCGTCTCACTCCATTCCCTTGGGGCTGGACCAACCTGGTCTCCCAGGATGGATTTAGACCCAAAGCTCCCAGATGGGCCAAGGTAACTCCCCGGCTTCTGGGCACTCCACAGACCGATGGAGGGGGGGGATGTTTCTTCTGGGAAGGAAGCCTCCTCCAGTGGCGGGGGGGGGGCAGCATTCGGCACACCTGCCTGCCCTGTCTCCCAGCAATCCTGGCTTTGGAGATTGCCCGGCTCCCAAGCCTCCTCATTTTCAAGCTTCACAGGGTTTCGGCAAAGAGAGATGTGGCTGTGGAGGCTGCCAGCAAGAGCAAAGCAGTCACCCTGGTGTGCGGGTCAGCCCTGCCTTTACATCCCTCCCCATCTGATCTCAGGCAGGCTCCTCACTCGGATTAGGCTTCCTCAGTTTCCTGTTTTGCTCTCTCAGGCTTTTTGTAGTCCAAAATCCTGTGACCAGCTGGATGTCCCCTCTCTGGGCCCAAGAAGGCAGCAAGTGCTTAGTCTGGTGACTAGGAAGGGACCGAGGGAATGAGACCTCAGAAACCTTTCCCCAAAAGTCCAAGCAGGGTAACTCCTTCCTGAGCTGCTTCTAAGGTCAGCCATCAAGGAGGGAAGCCTAGGCGGCTTCACCCCTCAGAGGGGCCGTCACTTGCTCCCAAGAATTGCTTCTTTCCTCTGAGACAGAGCAAGGGTGGGTCACCTCCCTGACTCTTTCCCTGCAGAGTAGCCTAGTTTGATATGAGCTCTTGGACTCCAGTGGCCATCACCTTCCGGCCCCAATGCCAGTTTACCCTCCCCCACTCCCGCACAAAGCCCAGTTCTCACCAAGTGAATCAATTAACAAGCATCAGTTGTTCCAGGCTGGGCCCTGGGGATGTAAAGACAAATGTGAAACAGGCCTGCCCATGAGTGGCTTACAGACTAATGAGGGAAAATCATATATGTTGATATAATTATACAAGATGTGGGTACAAGGGGATTTTGATAAGAAGTCTCCAGCCACTGGGGCAAAGTTGGGAGCAATCAGGACAGGCTTTCTATAGAAAGCGACCTTGGGCTGAGCTTCAAATGAATTAGCCTCTAAGAGGAGGACTCGAGGAAGGGGAGCATTCAAATGAGGGAAAGCCAGAGCAAAAACAGAGGCAGAAGGTCACCACAGGGTGTGTGGAGGGGATTCAGAATGGGAAATCAAGTCGGCTAGCAATGATTAAAAGTGCCTACTATCTTTCAGGTCCTGGTCTAAATGAGAGGGATACAAAGAAAGGCAAAAGGCGAGTCGCTGCCCTCAAGGGGCGCCCAGTCTGGGGGGGGGGAACAAGATGAAAATAGCCAGATACAACAAGATATATGCAAATTCAATTAAGAATAACATTAGAGGGGCAGCTAGGTGGTACAGTGGATAGAGTGCCAGTCCTGAAGTCAGGAAGACCTGAGTTCAAATCTGGCCTCAGACACTTAACACGTCCTAGCTGTGTGACCCTGGGCAAGTAACTTAACCCCAATTGCCTCAACAAAAAAGCAAATAGCAATAATAATAATAATAATAACATTAGAGGAAAGTCACTAAGACTGGGAAAGGGTTCTAGCAGTAGGGGAGACTTTTAGCTAAGAGTTGAGGGAAACCAAGAGATAGAGATGAGAAGGGAGTTACCTTCCTGGCATTGAGGCACAGCAAGGAAAAAGGCCCAGACTCCCAGGGTCTTGTTGGAACAATGGCCAGGAAGTCAGTGTCACTTGTATGGGAATAATATATAAGAATATTGGAAAAGTAGGAAGGGGCCAGGTTATGAAGAATGACTTTGAAGCCAAACAGATCATTTTATGATCTGTTTATGTATGTATCCTACAACTCATAGGGAGCCACTGGAGTTTATTGAGTAAGAGATTATGACATGATCAGACCTATGCTTTAAGAAAACCTTTAGTACCTGAATGGAGGATGCATTGATGTGGGAAGAGACTGAAGACAGGCAGACTTCTAGCAACTATTGCAAAGGTCCAGGTCTGAGGGGATGAGGGTCAATACCTGGGGATGATAGTGCCAGCGGAGAGAAAGGGATGCTTTGGGGAGATGCTGCAGGGGTGAAATTGATGAGAGATTCTGTAGAGAAAGAGACAGATGTTTCAATGAAATGGACAAAAGATGTTGTAGTGAAATAAACAGAGGAGAAACAGATGAGATGTTGCAGTGAAATGGACAAGAGATGTGCAGAGGAGAAACAAAACGAGATATTGCAAAGGAAAAACACAAGATGTTGCAGAAAAAAAATGGACAAGAGATGTTGCAGTGAAATGGATGAGAGTTGTATTGAAACGTACAAGAGATCTTGTAGTGAAATGGATGAGAGATGTAGTGAAACGTACAAGAGATGTTGTAGTGAAATGGACAAGAGATGTTGTAGTGAAATGGACAAGAGATGTTGACAAACAAGAGATATTGCAAAGGAGAAAGAGACAGATGTTGCAGAAGAAAAATGGACGAGAGATATTGCAGTAAAATGGATGAGATGTTGTAGAGGAGAAACAGACAAGGTATATTGCAGAAAAGAAATGGACAAGAGATGTTGCAAAAAAAATGGACTAGAGACGTTGCAAAGGCAGAATCGAAAGACTTGGCAACAAATTGGACATGAGGGGGTGAGACATAGTGAGGAACCTATACAAATCCAACTTGGGAACCTGAGGGATAGAGAAGATAGTGTTAAGAACAGTTAATAGGGAAGGGAGAATGTGGGGAGGGTTCATGGGTAAAGAATAAGTTCTGCTTTTGACTTATTGAATTTAAGAAAGCCATAGGATGGGTTTTAAATGTCAAAGAGAGATTAAAATTAATTAATTATAATTATAATTAATTAAAAATAGGCAGTCATTGGAATTTATTGAGGAGGGAAGTATCTCTGTTGTATTCGAACATTTCTCCCTTCTCTTTCTTCTCTCCAAAAAATCTCAGGAAGGGAGTTATCCCCAACCTTCTCTCTGCCCATAGCTGGCCACTTGTCATCTTTCCAAAGCTCTCTCCAATACTGAACTGTCCCCACAAATCTTTTAATCCTTCACTGATTCATTCAAGAAACATGACTGAGCATGTGCAAGAGCCACAGGTCCAATTCTGAAATCTCCTTTACATTTGACAAATAAGGGAGGCACTGCTAGACAGTTGCTCCTTTGAAAAATATCTAGGAGTTTTGTTGGGCTACAAGCTAAAGTCAGCAGCAGTGTCCTGTGGCAACCAAGGATGTTACTGGGAGCTTCAACTGCATGGCAAAGGAGGGGATGGCCCCTCTGCCTTCTGCCGGCCCCAGCCCCATCTTGAAGGTTCTTTGTGAATCTAGATGCCAAAGCTTAGGGATGGTATTGGAGAGCACCAGAGTGGGGTGACCAAAATGTGGAAGGGCCTGGAGGTCATGCCTTAAATGGATTGATTAAAGGAACTAGGAAAGAGATATTTAGGGAGCACAAGGGATTGTCTCCAGCCATCAGAAGAAGGGTAGAAGGGATCATCCTTGTCCTGCTTAGCCCCAGAAGGCAGAACTAATAGTGAGTGTTGAGACTGGGTCAGAAAAACCTTGCTCAGACAGTTGTCCCAGTGAGAAAGGGGCTGCCATCTTCAGCAGAGGCTGAGGGTGGGGGCACTTATCTGGAGTCCTTTAGATGGATTTTGCTTTGGGTACTGGAGGGAAAGGAGCCCCCAAGGCCCTTCTTAGATCTGAGAGTCTGCAGTTCAGCGTTTAAAGCTTTTTTTTTTTTTTTTGCTGAGGTAATTGGGGTTAAGTGACTTGCCCAGGGTCACACAGCTGTTACGTGTCTGAGACCAAATTTGAACTCAGGTCCTCCTGACTTCAGGGCTGGTGCTCTATCCACTGCGCCATCTAGCTGCCCCACAGCGTTTAAAGCTTAAATGGACCTTTAAGCTTCTTGATTTGCAGAGAGGAAACTAAGGCACAGAGTGGAGAAGAGGTTACTCAAAATCTCACAGCAAGTGAGTAATGGTCCTGGAACCAGGTACCAGGCCTCTTGAGGGACAGGCAAGAGACTATTCTGTGGTGCCCCTTCCCCGACCCTTCTCCCATATAGTACTATATATGGGAGCCCTTCCCAGACCTTCTCACCCAACAGTTCCTTCCCTCCCACCTGTCTGTCCCCATTCTGCTTCTCCTTGTTCTTACTCCCTCCTGCAATCTCCCTTCATACTTCTCTCCAGGCCTTAGTTTTGGGGAGGAAGGCCTCTCTCGAGCTCTAAGGTTCACTGGGTGGTTCTTCTTCCCCAACCTGCCTAGGGAGAAGGAGCCACAAGTCAGATGGGGCAGCAGTGACTTTGCTCTAGGGTGCTGCTGGAGGGATGGGGCTGAGAATGGTGAGCAGGCTTGCCCCCTTCCCATGTCCACCCTGCTGTCCTTTCCCAGCCTTCCCACTCCATTAATTCCCCAGTCAGATCCAGAACACCCCCCTCAATTCCACAACAGGGATGGCAGCAGCCCCTCTGAGGCTCCTAGATGAGTGAACCTGGGGCACGCTATGCCCTGCACTGGCCTCTCCCCCAAAGTGACTCGGAATTCCTCCCGCTAGCTGCTCTGAGGCAGGCCATGGGTCCCTGGGGGTCCTCACCCTTGCCCCAGGGGCCGCCCAGTCCTTCTGGAGTAAGACCTGGGCTTGACAGGCCAAGCCTGCTCCTCCCTCCAACCTCCCCCACTCCTGCCTGCTGCTCCTCCCACCTCCAGAAGATCCCCAGGTCTAGGAGCTGACCACAGACCCTCCCCAGGTTCCAGGAGGCAAGGGGTGAGGGTTCCTGAGGAAGGACCCAGGAGAGCTGCCCGCTGTTTCCAGAGGGGAGCCAGAAACCAGGACAGACCCCCTGCCCCTCCCCATCAGTGATATAGTTCCAGAGGGAAATTTTCTGTTGAGTTCCGCCATCAGCACCTTGATGGGGAAGGGAAGGAGGCTCAGCCACATGTGGCTCCCTCCTGGCCTCGCCTCCAGAGGCTCACTGGGGGAAGATGCTCAGAGTCGACATTTCCTGTGAAGGTCTGAGGGGAAGGCTGTTGCCAACCTAAGAGATCAAGGTAGGCTTCCTGGAGGAAGCCTCAAAGGGGGAGGGAAAGCATTCCAGGGGGAGAAGGCAGATGTCAGCAAAGGTCCAGAGGGAGGCCAGAATGGCGGAGGCAAGGCTGGAGAAATAGGAGAGGCCAGACTATGGAGAGCCTTGAATGGCAGGCAAAGTTTGACTTTCACTTGAGTGAAGATAGAGACCCAGTCAAGATAATCAATCCAACAGCTAGGTGGTGAGGTGGTGGATAGAGTTAGAAAGGCCTGAGTTCAAATTCAGCCTCAGACACCTAGTAGCTGTGATTTCTGCTTCTTCACTTGTAAAATCGGAGTCCCAGGGTTCTTTTTTTTTTTTTTGCTTTTTGCCGAGGCAATTGGGGTTAAGTGACTTGCCCAGGGTCACACAGCTAGGAAGTGTCTGAGATCAGATTTGAACTCAGGCCCTCCTGACTTCAGGGCTGGTGCTCTAACCACTGCGCCACCTAGCTGCCCCCAGTCCCAGGGTTCTTGTGAGTCTCAGATGAGACAGCCCTTGGCAACCCCACAGGCACTCTAAAATAGAAGTCAGGATCTTGAATGAAGGCGGGAGGTGTAAGCTTTGACTCAGAATCCTAGTCCCTGGCAGGAGGGGCAAAGCAGGGAGTAAGTCACCTGAGCCTCGGGATGGCCTCAGATGCCCCCCTCCCAGGCTGAGAGGCGTGAGGTGATACCTCAGAGTTGCTTTAATTTGCATTTCTCTAATAAATAATGATTAAGAGCATTTCCCCATTTGACTTCTAGCTAGCTTTGATTTCTTCACCTGAAAATTGTCTGTTTGTATCCTCTGACCAGTAAATGGTAATATTCTTGAGGGAGAAAGGGAGGGATGGAGGGAGAGAGTGAAGGAAGGAAAACTGTTGACCGTGACCCTCACCCAGTGGGCAGAGTACAAGCTTCTAGAGCTGTCATCTTCTAGAGCTGTCAGCGGACAGAACCCTGGGAGCCAGCCCAGATCCCCAGTGGCCCCGGGAGGAGAGATAGGCTAGTGGGCACTGAGAGGCAGAAGGGCAGCTGGAGGAGGCCATGGAGAGGAAGAGTCATTGTCATCAGCTTAGGAAGAAACCCAGAAAAGGGGTGGTCCCAGAATGGCCTTACCCCATCCCTGGATCCCATCCAGGGAAGTAAGCCTGCCAGAGTGGCTGCCTCCCTGGTTCTGAGACCAGGAAAGAGGCGACAGCAGAGGATCTTTGATGGGAGTCCGAGGAAGGAGCGGGGAGCTTAGAGCTACTGGCCTGAGAAGGACAATGGGCACAGGAGCCACCCCACATCCCTGTGAGTGATGATAGGGTTTACACAGCCAGGTGCAATCCCTGGGGACGAGCTCTGGGCCACCGATCCAGGTGTGCCCGCCTTCCTGGGCCTCCACTGGCTTCTCCACTGCTCTGTCCAGTCCCTTGAAGCTGAAGCTCTTAGCAAGGACAGCTTCTCTGCCTGCTCCACTTTGGCACTTCTCTCCTGAGCTGGAACTTTCTCTCGACGGCTGCTTGGAATGAACCTTCTTGCCAGGTTCCCGTTAGAAAGTTCTCGATTCTATGATTTCCAATTCATTTGGGGGGAGCACCTTCTTCCTGGACTGCTGGCCTCCTCCTTGCCTCCTCCAGCCTCCCTTGGCCTTGTCCCTTTAGAGACTGGCACATGTCTGGCAGAATTGGGGCATCCCCACCCCTCACCCCTGAAACTAGAGGACTTCAAGCAACAGCAGCCAGTTTGCCCATCATCAACTAGGTGCCCACAATGTGCCGGGCACAGCACTGAGAGCCAGGGAGACCAAAATGCAGGTGACAGTGTCTGCTCTGGAGGCTGTCCCAGTCTGCAGCCGGACACCAGGGCAGACATGGGGTCCGGGCAAGCTACATGGAGGGGAACATGGAGATGTCCAGGGCTGACATCAAGCCCAGCACCCTATATCCACTGCTCCCCCCAACTGCCTATATTATTTAGGTCTGTCTTTATTTCTGCAAAGAGTATTTTGTAATGGTATTCATATAGTTCCTATGTGGGTTTTGGTCAACAGACAGTCGAGTGTGTTATATTATCTGTAGTTATTTTAAACAGAATTTCTCTTTATTTTTTACTGCTGGATTTTGTTGGTAACATATAGAGATTCGGGTTGATTTATGTGATTGACTATCTCTTGCAATTTTTCTGAAGTTGTCTCAATTCAGTTTTAGTTCGTTGTAAGGTTCTCTAAGTAAATTGTCATATGTCACCTACAAAAAGCAACCATTTTGCTTCCTTTTTTGCCTGCGTTCTTCCCTGGGGTGTTTTTTATTTGTTTGTTTTATGGCTAAACTGGAAATTTCTGAAACTATTTCAAATGGTAATGTTGATGATGGCTGTCCTTGCTTTACCACTGACCCCGCTACGTAGAATGGGCTGCCCCTTGGCGTGACATGGATGCTTGTTGGCATCCTGGAAGAGATCCCATCTGTGATTGTGATTCTAGGGCTTTTTAATTTGAGCAAAAATGGGTGAGCTATCTTGTCAAAAGCACTTTCTGCCATCCGTGGCCATAACCATGTGGTTCTTGTTATCAATATGGTCAATTATGGGCCAATTATGCTGATTGTTTTCCTCATATTAAACCAATGCTGCCTTCTTGGTATAAACCCAACCTGGTTATAGCGTGTAATCTCTGTGAGATGTTGCTATGTTGGTGTTCAGTTTTCATATAATTTTCAGTTACATATGATTCTGTGACCTTATTTGGCGTTTTCTTGGCAGAGAGTGATTTGCCATTTCCTTCTCCAGCTCATTTTGCAGATTAGGAAACTGAGGCAAACAGGATGAAGTGACTTGCCAAAGATACAGCTAGGAAGTATCTGAGATCAGATTTGAACTCAGGAAGATGACTCCTTCTGGCTCATTATGTGCACGATGACACCACCTAGCTGCTTGTCATATGTTGCTATAATAACTTATTAATGTTTTATTTTCAAATTTTGCATCAATATTCATTAGGGATATTGGTTTGTAGTTTTCTTTTTCTGTTTTGAATCTCCTTGGTTTAAGTTTCAAGACCATATTTATAGCATAGAAAGATTTGGTGGGGTGCTTTCCTGTTTTGTTTTGTTTTTTTAATCAAGTAGCTTATGGAACACTGAAATTAATTGTTCTTTTATTGTTTGACACAATTCTCTGGTCCCATGATTTTTTTGTTGTGACTCTTGTTCTTACTTTTGGGAGCTCATTTATGACTTGTTCTTTTTTTTTTTCTGAGGTGATGTTAACTCCTCTATTTCTTGTTCTGTAAATCTGAGAATTTTATTGTAAATACTCAACAATTTTAGTTAGATTGTCAGTTTTATTGGCATATAATTGGGCCAAATAATTTCTAATAATTTCCTTTATTCCTCATTTGTTGTAAGTTCATCTTTTTCTTCTTTGATTCTGATCATTTGGTTTTTCTCATTTTAAAAATAAATTAGCCAATAGTATATTTAAAATCAGCTTCTGATTTTATTTATCCATTCCATGGAGGTTTTATGCTTTCAATTTCATCAATTTCTTCTTTGATTTTCATTATTTCTATTTTAGTTTTTAATTGAAATTTTAAAAAAATTTTTTATTTTCTACTTTTTTTGCTAAATTCATTGACTTTTTTTTCTCTTTTGTTGATGAAACAATAGTATTGGCTGAACCTAAAGGTTTTTTTTTTCAATATATCTTCTTATTGCTATTCTATTTGACGAAATTATCTATGGTCTCTAGAATTTGTTCTTTGACTCACCCATTCTTTAGAATTAAGTTATGTGGTCTCTAATTAATTTCAATCATTTCCTCAAGTGGCCCTTTATTGAATATTATTTTATTGCATTATCATTGATTAACATCCTGCTTCTTTGCATCTGACATTTTATGTCCTTTCACATGATCAATTTTTATAAAAGTAGTATTATAAAGCGCTTCTTTTCTATTACCACTCAGTAGTCACTAGAGGGCTCTCATATCTTCTTTTTAATCATATTTATTTAATATTTTCTCCAATTATATTTAAAACAATTTTTTACATTTGTTTTTCAAAAAAACTTTTGGGTTCCAGATTCTTTCCCTTATCTCCGTTCCCAGCCCCCATTAAGAAACCACATGTGAAGTTATGGAAAACGTTTCCATAAAAGTCATGCTGTGAAAGACAACGTAAATTTCCCACCCTCATTTTTTTTTTTTACTAAATGGCCAAGAAAAATAAAGTTTTTCTTTTTTAAAAAAGAGTATGACTCAATCTGTATTCTGAAACAATCAGTTTCTTCTTTTGGTATAGACAGGCTTTTTCATCATGAGTCCTTCAGAGTAGTTGTGGATTTTTTCAATTTCCATTTTACCCTCTGGTTCTAGAATATTATGACAGTTTTCTTTGAAAATTTCTTGAAAGATGATGTCAAGTCTCTTTTTTGAGCATGGCTTTCAGGTAGACTAATAATTTTAAATTCTTTCTCTTGGATCTATTTTTCAGGTCAGTTGTTTTTTCCAATGAGCTATTTCTCATTTTTTCCCTATTTTTTTCTTTTTTCTTTTTCTTTCTTTTTTCTTTTTTTTTTTTTTTTTGGTTTTGCTTTAATTGTATCTTGAGTTTTCATGAAGTCATTATTAAGTAGGGCTCTGTTTCCAGGATAGAAGATGCACTGTCCCAAACTTCAGGGGTTTTGTACAGTTGGTTTCAAAGGTTCTTCCAGGGACCTGAGAATCCTTCTTTTCTGCCCTGGAATTGTTAGGAGTGTCCCCACCCCACTGTAGCTGTAAGATCTAGTGTGCTAAAGTAACAGAGTTCTGCTTTGCTGATTCCGGGGCTGGAGCTGGGGCTGCCATTGGGACTGTACTCCTGACTCCTACCCTGTTGCTGCAGGTGCTCTCCAATGACCTTTCAGGTTTTCCCTGGTTTCCCTGGGCCAAGAGGTCCAGAAGCCACCAGTACTGCTGCTAATTCAGATTCAGAGGGTCTATCATGCTGACACTGGGGCCTGAGCTGGAGCCGGGGCCAGGCTGCACCAAGACTGCACCACAGTGTTACAGAGCTTTTCTGCTGAGCTTCTAAATTGCCTTCAGTGGGAAAATGTTCTCTTCCATATTTGGGGGTGTTCTGACACTTAAGTTTAATTAGAGTTATTATTTAAAGGAATTTGGAGCACTTTGAGGGAGAGATTGGGTGAGTTCCTGCCTTTACTACACCCTCTTGGTTTTGCCTCCCCATACTCATATCTAACTTTTCTAAAATTCTATTCAGGTCCTTAACTTTTAGTTTTTGTTTGTTTGATTTCTCTAGATCTAAAAATGGTACACTAAAGTTCCCCATTATTAGTTTTACTGTCTATTTCTCTCTATAATTTAACTTTACTGTTAAGTATCTAGATACTATGTCGTGTGTGTGTATATTTCACATATATTTAATACATAGATATTTAGTGTTCATCAGTGGTTTTTATATGATCTACCTTACATTTTTTTATTAAAGCTTTTTATTTGTATAACATATGTATGGGTAGTTCCCCAGCATTAATCTTTACAAAGTTCTCCATTACAACGTTTACCTCCAGTCCCCTTCCCTCCCCTAGATGGCAGGAAGTCCACTACATGTTAATAATGTAATAATAGTTGACAAGTTGTGCAAGAAAAATTCTATCTACAAGAAAAAAAAGAAAACCAAAGAAAGGCAACACAATGCAAGCAAACATCAATAGAGATCATGAAAATGTTACGTTGTGGTCCATATTTCATATCCCTCTCTGGGTGGGTATGGTTTTCTTCAGTGAACAATTGGAACTGGTTTGAGACAATTCTTTGTTGCAGAGAGCCATGTCCATCAGAATTGATCATCGTGTAATATTGTTGCCGTGTATAATGATCTCCTGGTTCTGCTCGTTTCACTCAGCATCAGTTCCTGCAAGTCTCTCCAGGCCTCTCTGAAATCGTCCTGCTGGTCGTTTCTTACAGAGCAATAACATTCCATAACATTCATATACCATAATTTATTCAGCCACTCTCCAATTGATGGGCATCCATTCAGTTTCCAGTTTCTAGCCACTACAAAAAAGGCTGCCACAAACATTATTGCACATGTGGGGCCCTTTCCCTCCTCTAAGATCTCTTTGGGATATAGGCCCAGTAGAAACACTGCTGGGTCAAAGGGTATGCACAGTTTGATAACTTTTTGAGCAAAGCTCCAAATTGCTCTCCAGAGACTTGCATGAACTGATGCTGAGTGAAATGAGCAGAACCAGGAGATCATTATACATGGCAACAACAACACTATATGAGGATCAGTTCTAAGGGACATGACTCTCTTCAAAAATGAAATGCTTCAAACCAGTTCCAATTGTTCGGTGAAGAGAGCCATATGCACCCAGAGAGAGGGATGGGAAATGTGGACCACAACATAACATTTTCATGTTCTCTTTTGAGGTTTGCTTGCATTGTATTTCCTTTATTGGATTATTCTTTCTTGTAGATACGATTTCTCCTGCACAAAAAATGATGTGTGGCAATAACTATACATATATTCGATTTCTTAAGTATTCTAACATAATTATCATGTAGTGGATATCCTGCCATCTAGGGGAGGGGTGGGGAGTAGGGGGGAAAAATTTGTAATAGAAAGCTTTGTAAGGGTTAATGTTTAGGAATTACCCATACATATGTTTTGCAAATAAAAAGTATTAATAAATAAATAAAAAACAAATTGCTCTCCAGAATGGTTGGATCCGTTCACAGTTCCACCAACAATGTATTAGTGTCCCAGTTTTCCCACATCCCCTCCAACATTCATCGTTATCTTTTCCTGTCATTTTAGCCAATCTGACAAGTGTGTAGTTCTGCCTTACATTTTCTCCCATTTTCCAAACTTTTTGACTTTGTTTTACTATTTCCTGGTGGGTCATGGAGTCATTAACTTTTATGTGGTCAATTAGAGGTATACAAGGTCAGTCCCATTGATCAGTTTTAGTGTGAAGAGTCAAGCCTGGGATATTGGCCCACACTGGTCTGGAGCAGCTCTTAGGGAATATGTTCGTTGGGTAAGGTTGGTGTATCTCATGCTAAGGTCTTGATTCCCTTTCCAAGTTTTTCCTCCATAACTCTTCTTTCTTTTCTAATTCACTCTTCTAACTTTCTCATTTATTCAGGAAAATTGTTTGAAGACTCTTGCTTCAACTCATGCAGGAATTCTAGCTGAATGTGTGCCCGAGCTATATTTTCCTTCAAGACTTTTGTTTAGAACCAATTTTTTTTCCTTCCTGGGTTTGTATCTTGAGCATCCCAGTCACCCTAATAACACTTTTTATCAAGACTCTTTTTTTTCCCTGAGGCAATTGGGGTTAAGTGACTTGCCCAGGATCACACAGCTAGGAAGTGGTAAGTGTCTGAGACCAAATTTGAACTCAGGTCCTCCTAACTTCAGGGCTGGTGCTCTATCTACTATACCATCTTGCTGACCCTATCAGGATGCTTTAAAAAATTATTTGCTTATTATTCCAGCTGGGTTCTTCAAGGATTTCAGACTGGGAGACTTGGCAAGCTTTCTTGCAAGTGGTCTAACCCAGGGCAATGTCTCTCCTCCTGGCCTGTGCTTTGCAAATTCCTGGCCTGGGGGTGGGTTGGAGCAAAACAACTGTGGGCTTGACCCTGATTGGACACCAGTAGACTGCACCTGGACTCACCCAGCCTCAGCTATTGGGAAAACTCTACAGGTTTTACCCCTGGGTATTCCACTGCAGACTTCAGCTAAGGAGAAGGCTGGATCTGAGATCCCATTCCATTCAGCTGCTGTCTCCTGAGGCTCCTGTCTCAGTTTCTTGCTCAGGACCACAACCTTTCCTTGCTCTGACATGCTTCTCCCAGCCTCAGGTCACCTCCTCGGTCAGAGGACATAGGGATTCTGGGGCACTTGGTGCTCTCTTTGTACTTGACATAGCCTTGCCAGGTAGGGCTGGGCTGGAGATTGGCCAAACTGAATCCCCTTGAAACTCCTGTGACTATTACAGATGAAGTTTGGGGGCAGCAGGGGAGGAGGAAAGAGATCCCTCGGGGCTCAGCCCCCCAGGACTGTCCTGTTCCAGACCAGGGTGGATGGAATTGTCTCTCAGCACCTCCTCCAGTGTTAGAGGTTGTGAAAGGGAGGGAGCAAAAAGGACACAGAGCCCCTTGGAGGTGCCAGTGTCACAGGGGTCTCGGAGATCATCAAGCCTGGA